>JAPYZO010000267.1:0-53314 GCA_030522905.1 Torymus flavipes | reverse complement strand
ATAGATAGCGTGAAAATGATGCGACTTGAAAAGCACGTTTTAAATTTAATTTCAAACCTCTAGAGAAAAAACTACGCGATCTACTTTCCAGCCGTAAAAATTAAGCGCTATAACTCGACCTTAACCTCCCAAAAAACAACATATTATTTTTTTAAACACCGCCACAAAGTATCAAAGTACTTTCCACCCGTCATATCAGATTTCCCAAGCGCACACACTGATCCTTAATAAACGGACCGCAAGCACCGGCGGCCCGCCGATAAACCACTTTAACGTTCGCGTATAAAAAAGCCGGGCAACAATAACCCGTCGCCGGGCCTCTCTCACCTGTGCATAAACAAAGCCCATTACACGCGACACGCCCAACGTAAACCTCTCGAATTTACAACTCTCCTCTCTCAGATCGCTCACGCGCGCAATTAGAGAAATTCCGTCCACCTCCCACTTGATTTACATAATCGCGCGAACGCTGCAGATGCTATCGTCCGGTCCACAACCTGAGAATTGATTGCGATCGCGTAATGAGGAGAACGAGAGAGAGAGAGAGAGAGAGAGAGAGAGAGAGAGAGAGAGAGAGATTTGAAAAGGATGCCGCCTATTAATAAGAATCATCATAATTTTTTTTTCTTTTTTGCTTTTTGGGTGTAAAGGAAAATTATCCTCTCGAACGACGCTTTATTTAATTTGCAGCTTATATATTATATTCTTTGTATTCAATCCAGCGATTATTAAATTATCGGTGCGATGGTCAACTTCCAATTTACTCAGCGCACAAAAAACGAAAAACAAAAAAAAAATCATCGTACACTCGTAACATAATAATAATCCTTATTAAGAAAGCAGCGTTTATAACATATACAAAAGGAGAAATACGCGACCCCTCGTATTATATAATTGCGCGCTCAAAAATATCCCAATAAAAATTCCTTAATTAGACTCGGGGCAAGGCGCGACCGCATTTTAATAGAACCCTGCGCACGAGAGATATATCCTCAAAAAGCGAGGCGGAAAGAGAGAAAGAGAAGCAAATAAGCGACCAGTTTCGGAATCGGTGGCGAAATTCCGCTCTTATCTCGCCTGATGAAGTCGAAATTAGTAGCTGCTACCGTAAGACGAGGACGACGACGCTGCTGCTGCTGCTGCTGCTGCTGCACGAAAGAGCAGAGAGCCAAAG
Source organism: Torymus flavipes (assembly GCA_030522905.1). Lineage (NCBI taxonomy): Eukaryota > Metazoa > Arthropoda > Insecta > Hymenoptera > Torymidae > Torymus > Torymus flavipes. Next base: position 52,140 of record JAPYZO010000267.1, on the reverse strand, counting down.
TGTCGGATTCCCGGCCGTTGTTTAAGTAAATTGGCCCCGCGCGGCTAACCGGTTTCCATTCCTCTCTCTCTCTCTCTCTCTCCCTGCTCGCGCTGTCTTACTTCACGAGAGTGTGTATAGAGAGAAACGTCGCGGAGAATCCCCTGAAAATTTCGCCGCGGAATGCAAGCGCGCGCGCGCAATATAGCGTCAATTACGGTAATTAGGTGCACACAGCCGTGAGGGAAAAGAAGCGAGGGGGATGTTTAGATTGTTTGACACGTCGTTATTGTGAAAAAGGCGCAAATTGTACCGAGGGAGGAGGGAAGGCGGGGGGGCAAAAAGTGGGGGAGGAATGCGATGGGGAGAAGAGAGAAAGAGGATTAATCCTTTTTAGGTGAATCGCTGTCCGGTGGGATTCTTCGGTCTCTGTGGATATATGTACGTGTGGGTTTTAAGGTGAATACCGAGAAAAGGGATAATTTATATGCGGCCGTGGGGTAATATTGAATGTCGTTGTTGAAGAACGGTTCGATTAGTCACATAACTTCAAATTAGGGTAGTTCTTGTATGAGTAGACTAATATTACTGTATATAAATAGTAAATGCTGTTAATAGTTGTATTAAGTGTTTAGCACACAAGATCTTCTACCTCCACAACCTGAAATTTAGTTACATCAGTATTCGCACACGAATATTTCGGAATTATGCAGATTTTAAATTTGACTTCGTCTTTTTTTTACTATAATTTCTTATTGACAATATTCATTAAATTACCGTAAAAACACGACATCAGGACATTGATTTCAGCACACCCGAAACTTTCGTCAAAATAAAAAATCAGTACTTACGTTATAAACCTCAAGAATCTCACTGAATCCTCTCAATGCCCGCACCAATAATCATTGACGAAACCACGCGACTTTACGACTCACAACCTGCAAGATACAATCATCCCACAGCCGCATCATCTCTTCGGGTACATATATATCTAATTACTCCGCGGTTCATATAACACTACGTCAGAGTGCTCCTCGTCCTCTCGCGTTTTTACGCGAGCCGCGTGATCTTTGCTGTAAGGAATGCGCCATATGGTCGCGTCGCAATTACGAGGATACGCCGCTCGCGGAGAGACGCTTAATTAACGCGGCAAACTAATTAGGCCGAGAGCACACCTGCGGCGATGTGTGTGCATAGTGTCGCGACAATCGAAAGTCGCTGCTGCTGCTGCTGCTGTTGCTAGTGAGCATGTGTGTCCGAGGTGCAGGAGGACAAAAAAAAAGCGCCAGGGGAGTGGATGTCGTGTGTAGAGGAGGTGGAGGAGAATAGATGTCGAGAGGGGTGAAGATATGTGGGCTTGGTTGTATAAGGGTAGGAGGGGATTGGTACGATATGTAAGAAAGGTTGGGGGAAGCGTCAGTTAGCGGTTTATAATTCGAGGTATTTTCTGGTGGATATGGGAATGGGGATAGGAGTTGGGTTGAGTTGCAGAATTACATGATTTCAGTGAAATCGTAGAAAGGTTAAACGTTCTACCAAAATATCATCTGTTAACGTCCTTGGTATAGCAGTTCCTTTGAATTATACCCTGGCATATTAAACTTGGATGCCACAATACTCAATTTACAATAATCACAGGATATTACAATGATAGCGATTGTTTACCTGCTTCTTCTGGTAACTACATTGAATTGTAAAAACTTCACCCAAAGCCTAAACAACCCAACCCAACATATCACTCTCTCTTTCTCTCTCAAAATCTTCTCATCTCAAAACCAACTCATCCCCCCCAACTCCCTTATACACCTCCCTGACCGAAGAAATTTATTAAATCCTGTTTGATCCAATTTGAAAATAGGATTTTTGAATCAGACCACCAACTCTTTTAACATACGCTAAATTGGAATCAAATAGGCTTTAATAAATTTTTGCGTTCAGGGCTTACGTAAGATCCTACAATAATAAGCCACACTCCTCGGAACCGGGAAAAACGCACGAGTCTCGGACAATTAAGCTCGTGGCCGACTCGCGTTTGATCCAGATTCGCCTATACACTTTCGGCCTCTCTCCTCTCCCTCAAGAAAAAAAGGGTCGTCTCCTCTTCTCGCGCGCGTGTCCTATACCGATGACAATCTTCTCACTGCTGCTAGGTGTGGTCCTCGTCGCGCGCTCTCTCTCTCTCTCTCTCGCGATGTCCCGGATTTCCAGGAACGCGCGCCATTAGACTCCATCCTCCCGGCGTTATAAATTGTACATCGTTTAATTAGGCTCCCTCCTTATATTATTTACCATTTTAAGGGAGAGCCGCGGCGTCAATTAGCCCGCGCGGCGCGGCCCACAGGGCCGCTTTATTAATTATTTTTCAAGTTACGATCGAGCTACCGGATTTCGGCCCCGCGCAGCGATATGGTTATAGTTATGGCGGATGGTTAATATATACCAGTAATATAAGAGAGAGAGAAGCCGGTGGTGTAATTACGTGTCGGGGATATACAGTGTTTGCGACGAGGCGGGGGTTTGTTTATTGGGATATGGGACCGCGGTGTGTGTGTGTGAGAGACCGTTTTGTCGGGGATTTGTGGCCCTGCGTCGAGAGTGCGTTTTCATTTGTCGCTGGATGGTATAAACACCGAGCGGTTTGGGTGTAATAAGAATTGTGCGGAAATAAAACGTATGAAAAATAACGGTTGTATAGTTACTTAGTGTCAAAAGTATGGAAAGTTAACTAGACCGGTTTTGAATTTAGAAAATCGTTTGCTTATAAGTAATTGCTTGCATTTGAAATTACCGCAAAAATGTTACCAGAAATTTTAGTGGTAATAAGAATACCGCCATTACACTATACAAATCCTACGAAGAAAGCTCAATTTTTCACCTCAAACCACTATACCAAAAGACGTTTTGCGTTTATAACACAGCGCTGCATCCACACTCGACGTTTAATTACACCTTTCTCCTCCCTTAAAAAATCCAACTCGTGAAATACCCACACACTAAGAGAAAGAGCCACGGCAGGCCGAAAAATACTCGGCACCCGGATATAAATCCTTATAGATTGAGAGAAAAAAACGCGTCGCGGCAGTCGCGCGCGCTATCGGCCGCTCGGATCTTCGCTAGGCGCACATATATATTCAGCGCTCGCGCGCGGAGCCGAAAACAAAAGGCTGCGCCGAGGTCGTCGTTTTTTACGAGTGTGTGTATGGGGTGGGGTGAGAGATGTCTGCTGCGGTGGCGGCGAAGTTTAAGCGCGCGGAGAGCGGTTTCTTTTTCTTCTTTAATTTTTTTTTTATAGTGAAAAAATGTGTATAGGTTTGTGTAGACACTGTTTTTACGTGGATTTTAGGTGTTTAGCGGCAGAGTTGTGTGTGTGGGGCTGATGGTCATCGGATTTTCGAAATTAATTAGGGACTGCGGATTTGAAATTTTAACAGTGGAAAGTCGATACAGAAAAATTAGCGATCATGTATTTTAATCGTATTAGAGTTGATTCAAGTTGAATTCAAGTTGCTCCATTGTAATTACATTTACCTCCGTTATAGTTCAAAATAATATATTACATAGTGTAATTAAGAAAAAAAAACTACTTACGTTGTTATAACTAAAAATTATAAGAGACAGCAAGCAATCGACTCAAAAATACCTGGAAACTAACGGGCTGAGATTAAAGTTTCTCCTCCACAATATAATACGATCATTTATAGCACTTTTTATTCATCTCCAATGAAAATCCACGTAGCTAATTGAAGCTTCCACCAGCATTGTTAAGTTTTTACACAAGTGCTAAAATATCAATAAAAGCACATACTTACGGCCGATCTTAAGCAGGCCATTCATTTCAAATTTATTCGAGTTTAAAAATCCATTGGAATCTGAATTCAAAAGCCAATTTTTCGCCTTCTTCTCTCTCAGAAAATACACGTATAAACATCATGTCGAGCGATCCGCCAACAAAACCCTAATTAGCCAACATATCCAACATCCTGCGCAGCTTCTCTCGTCTCTCTCTCTCTCTCTCTCTCTCTCTCCTCTGCAAAAGCCACACGAGCGCACTCACCGCGGGTACACCCGCCCCCACAACCCCCTATCCACCCCACCTCTCCCACCCCCCGCCCCGCTTCTCTCCTCTCTCTCTCTCTCTCTCTCTCTCTCTCTCTCTCTCTCTCTCTCTCTCTCTCCAGGTAGAAATAAAAGTATATAATAAGAAAACGCGCGATTAATCCCTAATTAGGCGCGACGCTTCCGACTTTTCGATAAATCCTTGTATACATATATATGTGTGTGAATGGTATAGCCCCGCGGGCGGTGCGGCATCGGGCCATTGAAGTCGTTGAAAAGATGATATTTATATTCCGGCAAGGTGGCTTCTGGGAATTCACATACGGCGGTTTATATGCGCCGTCGCCGCCGCCGCGCGCGGATTAATCATCATGCGCGTCGGTCCCCGTATATAACGATGTCGCAATTAAAGAATAAACACGCGGGAGATAGTCGTAAAAGCGCCCCGCGAGTGACTGCCTTATTTGTAACTAGCGATATTTATTTGGAAGAGAGAGAGAGAGAGAAGAGAGGTTATAGGTTTCATGAATATGGATGAGTAAGAGCCACACGTGCGCGGGCGCGTGTTACGGGAAGAGCGAGAAAATCGATATTTATTTAAAATCGATTGATTTTTTTGGGATGATATGAAGTATAAATGTGGGAGAGAGTTTCGGGTTGGGAATCGTCGACAACTTAATAAGAAGTTTGGATTATATATTTGGGATAAACGGGGATATGAAATTAGTGAGATACGGTTAAGGAGTTTGTGATTGGTCGTAATTTGAATCGGTTTGGAGAAACATAACCTCAAAAATAATAAAAGAAAAAAGCTTGTTGCAGGTAGTATACATTGACGATATGATGCTCTAAAAGTAGAAATATAATAACCAGTTTGTAAAAAACTAGTTTAAAATTATCACGTAACCTTAAAAATCATGAAAACCTAACTAATACCTCCAAAGAGAAGTTCGATAAAATTACCTGCTATTGGTGAGCCTTACGGAAGCGCGAAATTCAAATGTACTTAATTAATAAAAGTACGTAAAGCGTTAAAACTTTCAAGACACTACCAAAAATACTTTTCAATTAAATAAATATATAAATTCAACGACAAAATAAGAAGAAACCTCGCAAAAAACTTTATACATCAGAGGAGCTCGAGGACAAATATAGCACTGCCGAATCGACGGTATAACCAAGCCGATCGGAATTAAACCTCGAGTACGTACATTTCCTTACGAGAGGGCCCGGTCAGAACTTTATTCTCGTTCCTGCTAAGTGTAGAGAGCGGAAATTACGTCATTAGCCGTTACAAGTGTATCAGCTCCTTCGGGCCTTATACACGTATACGTAATTATACACACGTCCGAGTTAATTGAAAAATCCTGTCGATACGACACAACGATCTGTTAAATTAGGCCTGCGCGCCGCGCTATCAGTTTTATTAATAATTTCGCGACTTTACTCGTCGCTGCCTATACACAGGCAAAACTGGTTCGCGCTAATTACCCTATACACCCACAAATGTTTTCATCGGGAAGACGAAGACAAAAAAAAAGAAGAACGCCGCGATTTATCTCGCTGCGACAATCGCCAATTTGCGGAGGAATATTTCTATTCGTCGGTCCTTTAATAATCGCTCGCGTATTCCCCTTTTGCAGCCGGGCTTTCTATTAAAATTCAGTAGCCCGCCCGTATATTTCGCTCTCTCTCTCTCTCCTCGTCATTCCCTTTTTCGGCTCCCTCCTTTCCCCCGCGCGAGCTTATCGCGCCCACGGATCTTCACTGCGAGCTCTGCTCCGAATTATTCCGACTTCCAGAAATCTCGGACGCTCGGAATCTGTTAATTGTCGCTTCGGCGGCATTCCGTGAAGGTTTCGAGACGCGCATTCTTCGGAAGGATACATGCATGCCGGCTATAGTTTATGTATTACGGTTTGGTACAGTAGTAGGGGTTGGGAAATTGGGGGATTGAGGTAGAGAGGCTGATTTGGATGCGTTGTATTACTTGGTTGGTAGATGCATGTCTTTTTGTATAATATGGGTTAGGTAATGGTTGGTTTTTGGGTATAAGCAATCTTCGTATTTCATTTTTAGTCCTTTCACCGACGGTACACATGGCTTGCTTGTGTTATTTTTTTATTATGTAACGTTAAAAGTTTGACATGAAATTCTTATCATTCTTCATACGAAAATGAATAGCTAGTTCTGAAACCCATATTTGAGCTAGTCTCGCAGTTTCAATAAAATATGTTTTACAATATTTTTCAATATAGTCATTCTATACGTAAAAGAAGGGATTAAACATTTACAAGTGACTTACGTAACATGCACGTTTAACATATACCCATCATGCTATAAAATCACAAAAAAAGAATAAATTCAAGAGCGCGTCTAATCATGAAACTTCCTCGAACGCTTTCGCCGCACCAACTTCCCCATATCAACTTAAACTTTTTCAATCCCGCGCCATATATATATATATATATATATTCGCGCAGCCCTTTCTCATTACCACAAACAATAACCCATAAACTCGCTCTCTCTCTCTCGCAATTAATTACTCGCACACGCTACCACCAGCTATATACACACACAGCCGAAAAAAGCGCGTTAATTACCGGCGAGGATCAAATATCCTTCTCTCGGCGGTCCCCTCTCTCCCCCTCGTAAAAGGACGTGCAGCGCGCTTCGGAAACGAAAAAAAAAGCGAGGCGCGCGATTTGAAAAGTTTGGCTCGCCCGTCACGTTGCGCTACTGCTGCTGTCGGCGAGGTTGAAAAAGAGGAAGGCCCCTCTCGGATCCTGGGGCAATTAGTCGATATTTGAATGCGCAAAAAGTCGGCCTCTCGTTATATCGCGCGCGCGCATCTCTCGAGAGAAGCAGGAGCAGCAGCAGCAGCAGCACAGAAAAACGACGCGCGGCACCTTGTTAGCGCGAGCGACGAGAAAGAGAGAGAGAGGAGGATGCGGAGCGTAGGCTGTACAATAACACGGACGTTAACCCAAGGAGAGAGAGAGAGAGAGAGAGAGAGGCTCGACAAATGCATTGAACGAAGATTGAGGAGGGGGGGTGGAGGGGGGAGGAGGGGGGCGGGGGGGGGGGGGGGGGGGGGGGGGGGGGGGAGTGAGCCACCCTGAGGATGGACGGTTTTCCAGATGGCTGAGAGAGAGAGAGAGAGAGTGGGGTGTATAGGAATGCCGCGGGTGGTTTTTGTATAGAGGTGGTATATGTGGTTCATAAGTATCCGCGGGTTGTCGATGGTATGTAGTAAAAATGACGTTGATATAATATGACCGCAAAATCGTTTGTCGGACGGTGTACGAGGAGATTCCTTTTTTTCATCGAAATCGAATTCTGGAACGGATATAGGAAAATGATACTGAACATTATTCCTATACGTTTTATCTGGTTATTCAAATGTTTCCCGCGATCACTTTGTAACTTAGCAATTTACCCTCAAGATTCTTTTATTCCATAACTTTCGATCAGTAACGACAACGAAACCCCATGAAAACTCACGATATTTATAAAAATCTGCAGCTACTACACACCACAGAAATAAACATCGATACTTTTACCCGCAATAACCGAAACACTTTATACACATTTTTTTACCTCGACCATCCCCCCGTTTGCTTATATCAATTACCATAAACTCCTTCACTTTATCATATACGTACGCTTATACTTCGCTCCCGTCATAACCGCGAATGAAGACGTCGGCAATTAAAATATTCCGCGTTAACGAACCAATCTATTAAGATTATATACATATATACCCGCCCCCCCGGTGTAATATCCTAAACGCACGGTAGCCGCCCATACCAATTAACGAAACCTCATTTGCGTGTCTCTCGTTTTTCTACGAATGCGCGCAATTTCGGAATGACTCGGGGCGAGGCTAATTGAAAATCCCCTGCGCGCCGGGATCGTCATTAAAGCGTCGCTATCTCGCGAAAATCATCATCCTCGTATTATAATTCCTTAACCCGAGACGAGAGGGAGAGAGAAAGAGAGAGAGAGAGAGAAATACAGTGGCTAGCTTCCAATTAGAGCCTCGGTCGCTCTTAAGTAATCCCTCGCGAGCGCAGGCGCGCGCGCGCGTCTCTTGTATAAATTAGTCCCGGCCGGCACATAATGGCGTGTCGATGCGCTACCGTCGCTCTCTTCTCTCTCTCTCTCTCTCGCTCTCTCTCTTTTTCGCTTTTTCTCAGGTAGTATCTCTTCCCCTCTCTCTCTCTCTCTTTCGCGGGACCCGCGCGCCGCTTAATTTACGACCAATTAATTTGGATAAACTGAATGGCGGCGGCGGCGGCGGCGGCGGTGGCTCCCCATTTTCGATGCACGCGCGTTAACTGTTCACTCGCCTTCTTCTTCTTCTCCTTCTTCTTTCTCTCCTTCGAGGCTCTCTCGTCCTTTCTCTCTTTTCTGCAGAGGCGGAACGCGCGTATGAGTGACGATTCCGTCGCGTGCATTATTAAGTGCGGTTTATTAAGTCGCTGATGCCTGCGTTTATATATATATATATATATATATGCGATGTTTGTCAGTTGTGTGCATATATATACATACACACGAGGCCCAATTAGCCTAATTTCTCGCGAGTTTATGAGCTTTAATAAAACATTTTATACCGGCCGTTTTACGCGCATTGTCGCGCGCGACGAGACGGTATATACGGATATGGTATTACGTAATGGCGCGCTCGTTTTTTCGCGGGTGATGTCGCGCGCTCTGAAGATTCGCCCGAGCGATAAACGTGTGTATGTGTGTAAGAGGCCTCGGACATATACTGCACGAGAGGAGTGACTTCTGACCCAGAAATCTCGTAATTGGAATGCTTCCTTCTTTTTTTTAGAGGTTTTTTCTTATGTGTAGCTTCCTCGTCAAAATTTGATCGCTCGTGAAATTCTTTTTTGATTGGCGCTGATGTATAGTTTGAAAATAGAGCTTACTTGACCTCAAAATGATTATTCGTGTGTTTTTAATTAGAGAATTGCCATAAATACAAAAAAGTTTTTAGGAAATTCTTAAACGATATAGAAATTAATATAATATGGGAAAAAGTTTTCTTACGTGATTACACGATTAGGATTCCCTAATTACACTGTGAATAAATCGGCCAATCCCCGTTGTGGGTGCAAGCTTGTAGCCTGCATTTCACTTTTCCTCACATTCAAAGCTTCATTATCCCAAGAATACATCAATTTCAAGTAAATAAATCCACGCCTATATCACATGTAAAAGCCTTTATCTGGAAACCCGATACAACGCCAACCCATCCGCCACATCACTGCCTCTTAAAACTTCATTTTTCTCAACTACGCAACCTTTTGCATCTCCTTATCGCCCTCGACCCATCAATATTCATTTAGCCATGACCAAAAAAACAGCCCGACCATCACCCTCCAACCTAATCATTACTCCCGAAAATCCCGATAATAGATTTCCTCGTATACTATAATATCGCGCGACCTCCCGAAAAAGCCTTATCAGCCGCGTATTAAGATAAGACGAGAAAGCCCTGCAGGCCACAGCGTCAATTACCCTCGTCGCGATGATAAATGAAGCATCGCATCGCACCGAGAGAGAACAATCAGCGACGAGAGAGAGAGAGAGAGAGAGAGAGAGCGATGCTGCGCGATTACAGCGTCGTCGTACGACCGGCTAAGCAATTTGCTTATTGATTTCCTACGCGGAGAATCCGCGACGCCGTCGCCGCGCTGGGAAGCCATTAATCATGCGCACCGTTATATATATACACACTGCACGTAAGGGGTTGTTGTTGCGTGCTGTGCGGGAGATATCGCGAACGATGTAAGTAATAAATACCGATGATGGTGGAGGGCTTTTGGGCCAGCTGTGCCGTGATTATTTAGCTGCGCAAACCGGTGCTTTGTATTCGTTCGCGGGGTTATGGGATGAAGGGAGGAGGTTTCGACTGTCGACAGGATGGCAGCTTGTCGTCTAGGATTATGCTGGTGGGTTGTGTGGTTTTTTAAAGGAAGAGTGATTAGTGAGCAGGTACGGGATGATGGTATGTGTGGTAATGCTTGACGGCTTGGTGTTACTGTGCCGCTTGATTTGTGTTTACTCTTTTCTAATATATATATATATTTTATCATTTATACTTAATAATGTGTTGAATTATCTTATCTTGCTACTTCAATTGATAATTGGCTGTTTTTTTAGCCTATATTTGTTTAAAGATGAATGATTGTGAGGAGAAACTTTTGTGATCATGATTTTGTTTATTATCTATAAACTTTCAAATGTATGCAAGTGATACTTGACGTCAAAATGCTATCGTGCCTTTTGAGCATCGACAAATTTGTATCATTTTTTAATTTACTCAACGTACGATGCTTTTAGTAGATAAATTGATTCGTTGAATGAAGTCTTTACTTGTGAAAAATTGGAACTTCACGTGAGATATAAAGTTATTAAAATTCAATTTATTCAAACTACAAACTACGCAAGTCTACCAACTGACAACGAGCAAAAAACCATTTCGTAAACCCATTCTCTCAATTCCACACAAGCCAATCGTCCCATCATTAAAAAAGGCTCCTTCCGTTTCCATTCCTAATACTCCGAATCCTCCAGCCATTTGTACTCGCGACACGACAACCTTCCCTCAACAACTCCTCACGCTACCACCTCTCCAACAAACAAACAAAAAAGTCACGGCAGCCGACCCCTTCGATTATTCCTACACAGACACACACGTCACGAGGAGCTCTCGCGCGACGAATAAACGCTCGCGCCAGATAAGCACCCTCCTGCTATGTATACCGTGGCGTGCCGCTACACACACAGCGGCCATGTGTCTGAATATTCGATTCTAAGAAAGGACAGAGAGGGAGTGACTCTCTTTCGAAATGACACGATAAGAGCGCGCCCGCCCGCGGGCTGCTGCTGCTACTCCCGCGAATAAATAATCTAATTTACATAAATAAAAGCGGAGGCGCACGTGAGCCGTTCTTCGGAAGAGGAGGGCGGGGTGTGTGTTGGGTGCGAGTAGTCTAGTATGTGTGTGTATATATAGTGGCTTGCGAAATCGTGCGGCGTGAAAAGAAGAATGTCTTTTACCGTCTGTATGTATGTGAGGTGCGGAGGTATGTCGAGGAGGTAGCTGCTCATCTTGAAGATGGAATGCTTTAGAGGGTACTATATTATTCGTGTGAGAATTGTTGTCGTGGAGAGTGCAAAAGCAAGCTTTGGTATGGAGCAGGAGAATTTCGTTGGCGTTAAGAAATGCGACCACATGGTTTGTGCTTTGGTTGATTTTGAATTAAAACGAATCTATAAAAAGTGTGTTATTCCTATTCAATATATTCAATTGTACTAGTTTTTTTATAGAACTAAAACACGTGGTACGAGTGATTGATATAAGTCGCTGACTCAAAGTATAAAGCACGAATCTCGCGCTGAAATAATGTTTTTTTTTTTTTAATCAACAAAATTTATACTTTTTGGAATAATAAAGCTAAAATGATAAAAAAATTGGAAAAAAAACGAAAAATTTCGTTATTAACAAATTACCAAAAACTTAGCACCACCCAAAACCTAAAAAATCATCGTTTATACATACTTACACAGGCCGCACACCCATAGTAAGTGACGGTCAGTTCCATGCTTCTCACCGGCACATAATTTTCCATCTTGCGCATCGCGCTCGCTAATGACCATAAAAGTAGAATTCCAAGGTCCGTTCTCTCCCACTGTCTCGCACCGTCACTTTATAAAGCGCGCAAAGCTCATAGACTCTGCTAAAAGGAAATAACTTAGAAAGCCGCTCTCTCCAGAAAAAGAAGAACAAGAGAGAACGACGACGACGACGACGACGCAAATCACGATTCTAATCGATCAAGTCGCACTCTAAGGGCTCCCTTCGATGATATTATATAGCCCCCTTCATTCTATTACGTATTCCGCGCGCGTTCTCGCGGCATAATTGGGCCCCGCGCTTGCGCGCAAGAAATTATTCTTTAATTAATTGCCGGTACACGCTGCCCCTCTTCGCGGAACACAATTGCGCGATATACGTCATATGGCTGCTTTTCCGCGGGGCTATAAGTATACATATTATTTCTGGTTGTGTAGGTACGAGGTAAAAAGTGGTTGTTGCCGATGATGCCCAGGCATTGATTTACCTGTAACCGCGAGGCGAGGAATTTTCCACGCTCGAAGGTACGTACTGCTATGTACGTGCCAGAGGGAGGAAGGGAGATGGATTTGTTCGCGGAAGGGTAAGAAGGTGTGCGCGGCTCTAATTTTGTCTGTAAATGGAAGTTTGGCCGTATAAGCCGACGTTTCTGCTTTTCTTTTTTGAGGAACGCGGTGATCGGGGGATATGTCAGTTTTCTGATACGCTTTTTCAGCGCGATAATGGCCAATAAATATGGAGTCGTACGGGAGGTTTTTGAGGTTGTTGGGATGGAATGGGAGGAAGATTAATGGACTTGTGGTTAGAGATACTTAGATGTGGAAGTTGTATACGTGTTCTGGTATATACTTTGGTATAAATAAATAGATTGATGTACTTACAACTTTATCTAGAATTTATAGTCGGAACATTTGCGTAAGCACTGCGAGAAAAAAAATTCTGAACCTTAGAGTATAGAACAATTTTGATGATTTTTCCTGTAAATTCCTTATGCCGCACCTGATGGCAGTTTTTCAACGTGTTCGAACCACGTGTCCGAATTATTATACACGAACCTATTGTACCCATCGATATACCAAAGATATCTCGCATTTCGTGCACATCAGGCATCGCAAGCCCTCCCCCCAATTAAAAGAAATCCTTTCCGAAAGTCAAGCTTCCGAGCCCCTTATTATTCCCCTTACATCCCAGAAACAACAAACACACACACCAGCTGTGGCACAAGCCCGAGCTCCCGGAGCTATATACCTCCGAAACACCGACCACCCCGACACGATCCCAATCGCCGGAGCTCGCATAAATATGAAGCCGAAGAGAGCGAGCGACGAGTGACGAGCTCTTCTTCTCCTTTGAAGAAGAAAATCAGCTCTCCCCCTTTGTCTCTCTTTCTGTGCTGCTCTCTCTCTCTCTCTCTCTACCTCCGACGACGTGAATTTTGTGCGTAATCGGGGGCAGCGATCTCGCGGCGCGGCGAAGACCCTTTGATCCCCCCCAGAGAAGTCGCAGTGGTACACAGTGGCGATCTAGACCATCTGAGAGAGAGAGAGAGGGGCTTTTTTATATAATTAGCGGCGCCGCGGTAGGTGACGACGACGAGAGAGCGCAGGGGCTAGGGAAAGCGATGGCGCGCCGGTGATTTGCCGAAGGTGTTTGGGGGAATGCTGCGATGTTACAGGTATGTCGAGAGAGTGCGCGCTGTGAATGCGATTGGTTGTTGGAAGAGCGCTTTGAAGGTTTTCTAATGGTTTGGTAGTCATAAGAGAAAAGTTTCTGGATTGGAAAATTAGTTGATAATAGGTTATACTCAATGATTGAAAAAAGGGGTTTACAAAAGTTGGTTTTTTATTGAAACTTATTTCTGAATAGGGTTATTCTGCGAAAAAATCTATCGCAGTTTAGTTTTGCGAGGTAGGTTTGGCTTCAAGCAATATACTAAATTTTACTGCAGATGATTTTATTTTGGATTATTGAACTGTTACAATTAGAGTTGATACTAGATTATTTCTTAGGGTTTTATTGTAGAAGGCTGGCAAAGTTTGGAAAATAGTCAGCTACCAAATCTAACTCTGACGCGATACACTTTACTATAGTTCATGGTAAAATAGCCTTAAAATGATATAATCTTCAAGAAAAAGTAGCAGAATTCAAGTCAAAATTACATCGTAAATTGGCATTTCAAAATAATCCTTGTTTTATTTTTTTCTTCTAATTTGCAAAATCGTGTTTCATTGTAAAATACTAAAGAATGTCATACTTACAGGTATCAGTAGCTAAAACTCCAGCAAAAACGATAATTATATCGAGCAGCAATTAGCGCAATAATTTTAATTATCCCTCGAGTATCTTGCGCAGAAAAATAATTGCTCCGATCCATGACTTGTCCTTTTTCTCAGCTTCGCTTTTCTCCGGAAGCATGTGACTTGATGAGAAATGTCTTTATTGAGAAGAATCATTAGAACCATTAGAATCATTAAAATGAAACTAGATTTTTTTAGTCCCTCGAGAAATTTACGATGTCATTAAATAACTATCATGACACTTTACACTTTATTAGCGTTGATGAAATTGTAGTTTAAAATTTTGAAATAATACTTGCTTGATAAGATCAATAATTTCAATAATAATAATAATTAATTGTAATTTATTTATGGCAAAGAAAATTTTTTGGAAGTTTAGGTAACCAGGCAATGGACAAAGGAAGGCCAGATATAAATATTGAAATCACTTTTATTTTTTCACTATGACGCAAGTCGTGAGTCTCTGTGTATATGTATGTGTGTGTGTGTCTTTTCTGTGTGTGGATAAATTATCATATTACATTTATACAGAATCCGTAGATACAATCCGAAATTCGTCGATTCTCACCGACGCTGCATGTGTATGTATGTATGTATGTACGTGTTTATCGCTTCTTCATAATCCCGAAGAAAGAAACTCTCATCGTCTACACTCGCACAGCACTTATATTCTCTCGTTTAAATTAGCGTTTAACGCGTATAGGTACATTATTTACACGCTCCCTCCGGTAAATGCCTCGGTACACCGCATATATACGCATATACTCATCGTTCTATATACATTCTCTTATCTTCACTTTTGTTTAATAAATAATTCGTCATCCCCCAAGTGTGGCTAGGTTTCCTTACGTAGAAAAACAAAACGTAGCGCTCGCTCGCTCGGCGGGTTTTATTAAGTATATCGCGCGACACACGTGCTGCTCTCAAGTGTTGATGCAATCAAAACTGCGTTTTCTTTTTTTCGTCCGATTGGAAAATGCAATGTACAATTAAATGCAAAACAGGTAAAGGTTATTATAAACTAGATCTATTGGGAACAAAAAACTGATTAACCTATTTGTCAGCGGGTCGATCGTGTAAAAGTAACGAGATTCTAATGAGCCGCGTCAGTAGGTATATTGCTCGTGATATATGAGCGATTTTCTCTGACGCGGTATAATTATCGCGCGATCAAATGCAAAACAATCTATAGAAAGATAATAAAAAAAGATGCGAGGCAGTTTTGATTGTACCAGCAGCGAATTATATTATCCCCGAGCGCCGATCACTTTGAATTCGAGCATAATAATAATAATAATAAAAATAATAATATAATAATTATTTACATTATGTACAGACTAAACTGTTTACGCGCGCGCTTGTCTGTTGTGCACGGTAAATATTTTTGCGTTCTAATTTCGAGCGAGTATACAAGGAAAATTTTCAGACGAGGCTAACTTAATGATATAGGCAAATGATTCCATTGAGCGCGCATTGTTCTTGGGAATCGCAATACGGTTTCAGTTCAGAACGAATTTCTCAGAAATCAATGAACGGTTAGGTATATTTGCTACACCGAATTCACGTCACGTGTCGCACAAAAACTTTTACGGTACATCATTTTAATTCAAGGTGTTTCGCTCGAAATCTTTCGATACTATGTATATAGTTATGCGGTCACTTTTTAGATACTTTCGTTCAGAAACGTTCTCCCCGTAATTTATCCTGATTTTGTCGTTTATTAGTTATCTTCCGAAATTTCAGAATTCCGGAGAAACTAGCTTGATTTATTTTGATTCCAGTCTGAAGCAGTATGTATGAGTATCATAAATTTTAATTATCTTCTCATATCAGATATAGAAGCCAAAAAACCGCGTACAATTTGATAAATTTATCTGAAAGTATCGATCAACATTATTTCCTAAAAAAATCCCATAAAATTTCTTCTTTGACAGCGAGACCTTACTGTACGAATATTCCGAAAAAAATCAATCATAAATTCCCTTCAAGTTGCAAAAACGAGCTTTGATAACTTCAGCTCCCTAAAAGCATCGAAAAAGTGACAGCACCCGCGCACCACTGAGATCATCATCATCATCATAATCATCACCATGCACCACTCTGCACTAGTTTAGGGCCGATGACGGCCAGTGGAGGGCGGCGTCATGAAAATGGCGGCAGCCGCAGCGGCATGCGTCTGCTGCGAAATGGCCGCCGCGAGGAACGGCGGCATGGCGCCCGCGGCGTGAGAGCCCGGCGGACCGACGCCCGGGAACATCAGGCTCGAGCCGAAGCTCGGGTGCAGCAGAGGACGCGCCGACAGCCTCAGCTTCTCCAGCTCTGCCTCCTGCAGGCGCTTCGCCTTCGCCCGACGGTTCTGGAACCAGATTTTCACCTGTGGACAGAGCAGCAGACGCGGCAAATGATCTGGTTAGTGAGGTATTTGAATTTTTTTTTTGAATTTTGAAGAGTGGTATAATAGAGGAAAAAAGTTGAAGGTTTTGTGGAAATTTTTGTTTTTTGAATGTAACTTGAATAGCAATTTTTGGTGGGAAAATTTAAGTCCGAGCTGAGAATATTAAGTGGCTCTACTGTGTGCAGAAGAAAATATCAACTTTTCCTGCACGGGTTTCCGTCGTGCATATTTTTATGAAATAAGGCATACATCGCCTCATAACAACTATATTGTTCCTTTTTAGATCATGTGACACGCTTTACTTTTCGTGTGATTTTTCTAGGAGTAAATTTTAAAATACAGTCGTAACGTGTATTGAATGAAAATGAAATAGTCAGATTCAAATTTTCTGCAGATTGAATGACAAATGTTAGATTATAATACGAAATTATTGAGATATCGACAGTTAGTAGATAATATTGTAGTGGTTAAACATTGTGCCGAATTTCAGCAAGTTTGCCAAACTAGTTATCGAGTTATTACAACTTTCATTTAACATTGATTTCATGGAAATTTGCGAAATTATCAATCTAGTGTCAGAGCATCAGTTTGAAAATTATCAGTGATTAATAATTTGCGCTTTTATTCGAACTAATAATAGTTGCTTCAGTAATATCAACTATAAAACGTTTCTAATATCTTAAGTATTTTTGAGATAACCGCAGTATCTATACGGATAAAAGTATCTAAATTTTCGACAAACGATTAGTAATCATCTCACTTGCCTTCTTTGTAAACAATAAAATTTCGCTCCCACACTAAAAATTATTTCTCAGCAAACCTTCTCAAGAGTAAGTGCAGTAAACAATACCTGCTACCCCTAATCCTACAACGCCGAAAAATTCCCCCACCGCGTATAGTACAACCGCGAATAAGCCCCGGCGGGGTCTACATCCTCCCGGTTTTTATTCCCCACGAGAACCGCGTGCGCAGACAGAGAGGTGGACCGAGTCGCGCGCGCGCAGGGACACGCAGACCGCGAAAATCAATACGCGCGCTCGCGAGAGAGCCTAGCGACACGACGCCACGTTGCTCGTCAGCCGGAGTTTCGCGATATGGAAAAGGTGGTGAAGGGTAGGTTACATAGGATGTGACGTTTTTGATAATTTTGTTAGCATGATGGTTTACGGTAAATGTTGGGATTTATTTGGTGATTTTTGACATTTTTATGTAAGGAGTTTTAGAAGGAATAGTGGGAATTATTATGGGTTAAGAGTTGTAAGGAGTTCTGGGATATATTAAAATTTTTTCATTAAATTGCTATACTTCGTGGTAAAAATTTTTATTTTTATGGTAATTTTTACGATTCTTGTAGGTGTTTTTACTACATGTATAAGAATTGAATGTGTTATATAGTGTTACAACGAATTATTATGACTTTTACTAGCAAACTCGACTAGTTGCATTGACATCAACTCACATGAAGCGAGCAAAAATTCCCCACGTTTTATACACTTTGCGATAAAAAAAATCTTTAGAGCAACTAATTTAAAACTTCAAAGAGCGTGACGAGGAAAGAGTTTGTATAACAAGGGAAAACCTTATTACAAAATTCCCATTATATCTGCGTGTCGGTAATCGCGACGCGTGTAGTAATTTAATGAATTAATGATTTGGAGGCAGAGCCGATAAGATACGAGGCTAGTGGCGAACATCTTTTTCTCGTGTACAAATCACTCACCAAGTGCGGGAAAAAAATGTACGGAAACAAACGTAGCAATCGCCGAGATTCTTTAATTAGATAAAAAATACTGTCGAAAATCTTAGTATACGTTCTCGTTATTTAAAATGGAAATGCCAACTTGCATGACAGCTATATTATTCAGATTATTTCCAATTATTTATTCAATTAACGTTTTTGTAACACGTACTCTTTATTCCACTATCAGTGATACGAATGAATAATGGAACATCATTGTTCAACAGAAGTCATTTTCCTATTTTTACTACGCATGTAATTTTAATACCAAATTACGTCATTATTTTAAAAAATCGTGAAAAATTCGTGTAGCGATAATTTAGCAAATTAATCGTAGATTAAGTTAGTTTCACAATCACATTGTAACGATTTTCAACGCTAAATTTATCATAAAACTCATATCAAAGCGAGTCAAGAAAATACTCAAACACCGTCAAAATCTCCACAACAGATATTCACTTGGAATTACTATATAGATATTATCAAACCAAAAATAATAATATATACCTGCGTTTCCGTGAGATGAAGCGACGACGAGAACTCAGCCCTCTCGGCGATTGTCAGGTACTGCTTCTCGCGGAACTTCTTCTCGAGTGACAGCAGCTGCTGCGTCGTGAAGGGTGTGCGGGGCTTGCGATTCGGTTTGTGCTTCCTCAGCGTGCAGCGCACCGGCCCGGGCCCCGGACCCGGCAGTCGTATGTCACCTGAAATGGCAAAGCGTCCTGATAATTACGTTGTACGTCTGTAATGGCTTCGTATGGGTGATTTATTATCATTAAGTAATGGCGAGTGAATGTTGCGGTAATGCTTCAAGAGTATTGAAGTGAAAAAACATTGCATGCAGTAATATTCTAATATTATTGTTATAATATTTTTATTATTTAAAAACGCTTAATTAACGTTGATGAGAAATATTTATTAAGAATATTAGGAGAACTTTATGTCAACAGCAGTGAAAAGTAATTTATAAACATTACAAGAAGATTGATAAAAAACATTAAAA
Organism: Torymus flavipes; assembly: GCA_030522905.1. Taxonomy (NCBI): domain Eukaryota; kingdom Metazoa; phylum Arthropoda; class Insecta; order Hymenoptera; family Torymidae; genus Torymus; species Torymus flavipes. The sequence goes on along the minus strand of JAPYZO010000267.1, from coordinate 33,018 downwards.
GAGTATTGCATTAATACTGGGAAAATATTAAATCAGTATTATATTTAAGAATATCACAGAGACGTTGCCTCAACATTAAAAGCTAAGTACATTCATGACCACAAATTAACTAATATCTTCAACGCTCGTAATCTTTATTACGTCAACAGCTTCGGCTATCCGAAAATTAGAAATATTACTTTACCGATAATCACGAACGCGCGTGCGAAAAAAGGACCGCGATAATTTTTAATAGATTTCTTATCGACAGCAGCTCATCGTTGCCTCATTACTCAGGCCGAAATACCGGCTCTTCCCCTATATACACAGCCACCCTCTAATCGCTCTCTCTCTCTCTCGCTCTTAGCTACCCGAAAAAGAGCTGCACGCTCGCGCCCTTATCTCGTCTAATGAAACTTTTATATACGCGCTCGCGCGCCGGAGAGTTTAGTGTCGCGCCCGGTATCGCGCGCGCGTTACGCAATAAAAAAAAGGCCGGTACACGACGAGAGAGTGACTTATCTTATATACGCCCTGGCGCGACGAACACGAATACACAGTAGTTGTGCGTGTGTGTGTATGTATACGTCACAAATCACTCGTCATTGAGAATATTCTTAAATTTCCGGTAATTGTGCGACACATCGCGTATAAAAAGCAAACTGGTTCGATAAGAGCGACGAGGCGGGATAGTTTTTTCTTTTTCGTAGGGAGCAAAATGTGAAATTGAAAAGTCAGCGTAGATGGCGCGGAATAGAAATGTTACGATGTGCCGGTTTGTGCTGATAATCACAGTAATGATATTCACGAGTTTCAAACAAGATGTCTGTATAATTATTTTATTTTCTGATACTCTGAAAATCTTTATGGATTTCAATTTGTGGAATTCTTTTGATAACTTTTACTATATTGTAGAGCACAGAAACATAATATCAATTAAAAGCGATAAAAATAATATTTAGGTAGTATTGTTTCAACGATGTAACAATACTACTTAATTATTTCCTCGAAAAACCAGTAAAATATAACCGTTACACTAAATATATTCAAAGCGCCTATATTTTAACTTTAATTTTTTTATCTCTCTGCCATTTACACAGTAAATATTATTAATGAAAAAATCCCGGTTGATTCCAATCATCATTACAAATCCAACATACCGTGACATCGAATAAACTGGAACATTCGACCGAAACTGATCGAATGGAATCTACAAAAGTATGTATACCAAAAGCAATGCAACGTAAAAGTACGTTACTCTTTTCGAGCAGGAAACGCCGAGCAAAAAGCCAACACTGTCGTTATTACTCACATACCGCCGGCGAGCGGAGAGCCGGGCGGCGATTATCATTTTTATATCTCAATCCGGCATTGCAGAATCTCTTTTACACAATTAGCCTCTTACTCGTCAATGCAGTTGACTTGCATTACATTATACAGCGTATATACATATATATACACACACATCGGAAAAGCGCCCTGACAAATCGCCCGCCCGATCGGCGAAATGAAATAATTACAATTTACGTCGCGCAATCGTCGAGATATGGCGGCGGTGGCGCGCGCGAGTAGCCGAGCGAGAACCTAATTAACAGCGGCACGGCGCAAAAACCGGCGCTCTGTCGCGGATTTATCGTCTCTTTATAAAATACTAATTATCTATCCTTCGCCTTCGTCTAATCCGCCGTCTCTCATTACGCAAAATCAAATTGCGAGCTCGCGCGTGCGCGTGGTGCAGCGTCGACTTTTTTGGCAGTGGCTCTCATTATACCGGTCCGCCGCCGCTTCGCAGTATTCAATTACGATGGATTTCTTCTAACGCTATGTATATATACATGTATAAGCGTATATACATACAGGCTGCTATACTTTCTCTCCCCCTAGCGCGATAAAAATTAATAAATGCACACGGATGACGCGTATGAATCAATTATTAATTGACAGTGTTTAATTGACGCGAGCTCTCGCCGTGGCGTATTATTGCTGCGCGTTCGCCGAGTAAATCGTCTTCTCTCCCTCTGTGCTAGAGGAGAGGAACGAGTCCGAGAGGAGGGGAGGAGGGAAAAAACGAGTGATCGATGAGACGCGAGCGCCGTAGGAACAAAGTAATTAACAAATTAATGAGCCGCTATCTCCTCGCCTTTCCCGTGCGTATTCGTCGTCTTATTCTTCTTCTTTTTTGAGTACACACTGTATAAAGAAGACAACCCCTTCCGCGGTCCGCGCGTTATATTATACGCGCACGCGTGTGTGACTGACGTATGAAGACGGACGGTTTTAAATATCGCTTTCCCGGACCAATTAAGCGATCGTTGGACTAGAAGATATACGTGTGGGATAGGGATTAAACGCGTGTAAGATGCGGTCGCAGAAGAAATGGGAGGACGGATCGGCTTTGTACATACGTTGTGTAGTAACCATAATTTTTCAGCTCGACTGCTGGTTTTTTTTGTCCAGTTGCGGACTGGAAGAGATATGTAGTAGTACTTGGCGTAATTAACAGTATTTACAAATTAATTTTTCCGAGCGGGTGTTGTAAAGAATGAAAGATTTAATATTAACTATTTTGATGGTAAAGAAAAATGAACTTTCTTCGTTGATAAGTCTTTGGCAATAAATTGAAACTTATTAAAAATATAGTAAAAGCATTGTAAAACTTATAACGTTGATAGTTTTATTTTCTTGATTCTATATAAAAAAATTGATAAATGAATTTATCAGAAAAGTTTTTAGTACGAAATTAAAATCAGTAAATAGGTTATTCTTGTAGACAAAGAATTTGTTGTCGAGAAGAATTGATTATTAATCACATATGTACATTTACGGGGATGTTGAAGAGATGTCTGTCAGGAGATTTAAAAATACGTCCTTATCGGAAGATTTATTGAAAACTATACCGCAATGAACTCATAAACTAAGAGGGAGTTAATTGAGATAAAAATGTTTGACTTAATAATAATAACTCAGCCTTAACGGCCGGAAACAAATTCCATTAGTTTATTGCTGATTGATACATATATACATATAATTTTCAACATTATTAAATCGAGCTGTGCAATAAAAGGCCGCGAATATCACTTTATGAAACATTAAATTTTACGCGTAAAAATGCGCGTATGAGCACACATTCCTCCGCAAATTTCGAAACGCATAACTTTTGTGTGGTAGTATAATTCTGCGTATATAATCGGGGTAATCAGCAGCGAAAATAAACGAGAATCTCAATCGTTAGATTATTATCAATTACCGAGCGCAGTATTTATAATAATTAAATAATCGATCATAAAACGAATCGTATAATTTTCATACTTGCGTAAACTTCTTTATTAAGCGTAAATGTGTAATATTTAGCTTTCTTTTTTTTTCAAAAAAAATTCGAAAAAGCGTTCCAATACTTTAAGCTCGTTAATAATGTCATGGCTGCCTTAATTATATTTAATGATGTAAACGTAGTTTTCGAGTTTTTATCAATTCTTTCTCATATATTTACTTAATTAAAGCATACTTCATATTATTATCATACCAGTGATATAATTGTACACCATCGCGTTGGTTTTGCAAAAAGCATTTATACAAATTTGATGCATCAATCTCGTTTCTTTTCGTAATAATGATAAAAACTTTATTTATAGTCGAAACACGGTGCACGTGACAAAGCTTACTTGATGAATTCCAATTATCAAGGTAAGCGGATGCTGCTTATTAGCTTTACGTAATTTCGCAAAATTAAAAAGAAGAGTTATTTACTTCAAATTAGTAGCTTGTTGACGTTGTTTCTGCAAATACATAACCGGTGCGCTAAAGCTTTAGAGAAATCCTCTTTTGAAAAAATTATAAGTTAAAATAAGTAAAGGCAAACAATATTCGTGATGGGATTGGTTGATTCGAATCACGTAGCGAGATGAGTGGTCAAGTTAGAAAAATAAAGACGCGCGAGGCACGCAAAGTTAGTTTTAGTAACTTAAACTACCTGAGGATACACAGGTTACGTCACCTAAACAAGCGTTTTGAAATTCTTCCTATAATAAATTGATTTTATTAGAATAACGTCTAACAACTCAAGTAAGCATTTCTAAATTTACAAAACTTAAAATACGTTACAGCAATTATATCGCTACCCCTGGCTTATACACGGAGAAAAAATCCCTAGTAAAAATCACCATGACCTGCCAAATACTTAGAAAAAAAAATTACTATATAGGATCAGTCACAAAAATTCCTAGTAAAAGTTAAACTTATCTACTAATCCAAATCATTACCGGAAAATTTTTCCTCTATACGCAAAACCCCACCATTCTCGTCCCCTCAACAAATGACATTTTTACATAACCCACACAACTTCGCGTGCTCTCTACGATTTCACTCCCTGCACACGTACGCACGCCGCACGTCCAGCTAATTCATTACACCTCTCTAGAAAGTTTACATACCCACACACGTATACACGTCCACACACATCTAATCTCTTCCCAATAAAGGCCTTTTTACCGCATTCCCCGCCTAATAACCGATTTCCTCGCTACTCCCCGAGAACTCTCTCCCCCACCCATCCTACCCGGAATCACCTCGCTGCGGTGCAGAGAGCAGAGATGTCTGCACGTACCTCATCTCCTCCCGCATATATGGTCACTCGCTCGGTTCGCTCGCTCGATCTGTCGTAATCTTTATAGACCTCTCTCTGCGCGGCTCCTTCTCGGGATTTTTCCCCCGCATTCAAATCCGCGGGCAATTAGCGCGCGCGACACGTCGTCGCTGATTCAAATTCTGCACGCGCGACTTTTCCCTCTCTCGTAATGAGAAACTCTCGGTGGCTTTCCGAGAAAGAAATCGCGCCATTACCGCACGCACGCGGGGAGACCGTCGACGTATAAAGGTATATAGAGCCGTGTGGTCGTTGTGTGTGTATATATATATATATGTGTGTATTCGAACGCGCCATGGGATGATAGAGTCATACATATAACGCGCTCGCGCAGGGTACATCCATAATGCAGGGAGGGGTTGGGCTTGGGAGGAGGTGGAAAAAGCGAGGCTTGTTAGTGCCGCCTGCGTTCTTTCGATGTCTTTCGCGCGCGAGAGGAGACAGAGAGGGATGTTGTGTGTTGCGGGGTGAGCCGCGCACGCGCGATCGATCGATCGGGTTGGGTTAATAAAAGCGAGCGCATAAATATATGATTGGCACTGCGCGTGAGGGGGTTTCGTGTTTTTTGCCGAGTCGGCTGGGGTTCTCGTGGTACCGGGCAATTGGACGATTAAATTATTTTATCAGAGTATATACGGCTGGAGGAATGTCAGGATCGATATTTTATAACAGTGATCGGCTTGTTATATTTTTGCACTGGACGTTATTCTTAATTTAGTTCGTATGGAAATTGTCAATTAAGTGTTACATATAGTTTTAGTTACAACAAATGTATCTGTTTGATTTCCTGAACGATGAGTGTAATAAATTAAACAAATTTGACTAATAATTTTTTTTGCCGAATCCTAGGGATATTTAATGCTATACGCATTATTTCTTTTAAATACATCATAATTTCATCTTACATTGTACCACAAGCTACTATTTTTATGGATTTGAATGAATTGACGTATAAGAAAGCTTACCGATACTTTTACAGTTCCAAAAACATACGCATCCCAATAAAAAACACTTCCAAACAGGTTGGCCACACTCGCAACCAAAAAATTCCCACACTCCCGGGCGAAGAAGAACCGGCGACAATTAATTCCCGTTCGCGCGCCTTATAAACCCATTCGCACTTACGCGACTGGCCCGCAATCTCGAGCGCATAAAATTATAACTTCATCGCGGCGCGCGGGGTGCAAACCGCCGTAACTCGTCCGCTAATTACACCGTAATAAGCGCGATACGCGCACGCGCTTATCGGAAATTAATTAAGCGCGCGCTCTCGAGGGATAAGACAGCGCGCTATATACACACACACACACCTCTTTGTTCCAACAATTCGGCAGTCTCGCATATGCATATAACACTCTCGAGACTCTTGGCAATAAAACGAGTATCTCGAGAGGGATATAAGTGGAAATGATATATAGCGCGTGAATCGATGATAAAGCCCGCGCAATTAAGCACCTCGACGCGGTGTGTATATATATATAATAGTGCATCTCGCGAGTGAGTGAGCTTGACTCGTTTTTGCAGGTCAATAAAGCGCCGGTAGCGCCACTAATCTCCGGAATTTTTTTGAGGGAGAGACCAAGAGCGTGGCAAAACACGTAGGCGCGGACAGGACAGGCCTTTAATTCGCATTCCCGCAGCGCGTGGGTTGTGATGTATAGGTGCGCATGGGTAGTTAGGGATACGCTTGTGTCTGTATGCGTGTGTGATATACCTACGCTATGGGTTTATATCTATCGGTAGTTACAGCGTGCTCTCGCGTTGATACAGCAATGCCTACGCGCGCGCATATAATATCAGCTCTCTCTCTCTCTCTCTCTCTCTCTCACTCTCTCTCTCTCTCTCTCTCTCTCTATAGGTAGCCGAGCAGTATATACGGTAGTAGTAGCAGCAGCAGTAGTAGTACCACTTGCGCGTGAATTACGATAAAAGGCCCTCGCGCTCGCGGCCTATAACGACCGTATCTTTTCACTTATCTAATTCGCAGTCGCGCGCGCGTCGATTCGCGGGGCGTCATGCGAATCGCGCCCGCTGCTAATTGGACCGACTCGATCGCATTAAAGTAAATGAAATGTATATACGCGAGAGCAGCGGCCTTAATTATATTCATGGCCCGACACCGATATTTCCATGCTCAATGCCGGGAGCCGTACAACATTATCAGCGAGCGAGATGCGCGACGATGGCCTTTTTTTTCATTCGGTGGGAAAAGACCGGTTTGCACGCGCGGGTGATGTAAGGGAGAATATCGGGTGTTGAGATTTGAAATTTGCTCGAGGTACTGAGTTATTTTGATGAGGGAGGTGAATTATAAGGTGCTGATGCACGCGTATTATCGTACTTTGGTAACGAGGGGGTATCAATCTTTGCGGAACGATGAAAGTAACAAACGTTTTTTGCGAGTCCGGGTATGTCATGTTTTCATCGAGCTTCGAGTAAAATTTATTCAATCGAGGTATTAATTTTATGTGTTTTAATTTTTCCTGTATCTTTTTTTTATGATGAAAGTTACACCGAATAACAAACTAACAATATAATATAATGGTAACAGTAAAGGCGTTCCATTTCCCGCAAGAAACGTTCGCAAAAGAGGCATGTCGTTTCTTCCGACCCTGGAGACGAAGAAACAAAGCTCATCCTTCTTTTCTAATTAAAGAAACTCGGCTCTCCTACTACGTGCAAGCTATAAAATCCAAAATGCAAGCCGGCAGCCTCGCTTAAAATTCCATCCTGCTCCACACACACACACAGCACAAAAAACCCACCTACTTCCCAATCCATCGAGTCACCCCATAACCCCCCATACCCATATCGCCGAAACCCCCTCATCTTTGTGCCTCTCACTTCCGCGCATCTCTCTTTCTCTTTCCACACCTTCAACGCTGCTGCTGGCAAAAATGTCCTTGTTTTGGCGCGATCAGCAGCGCGTCCGCAGGTGCCGACGGCGGCGGCTCTCGTTAGGGCTTCCTCGAAACTCGTCCGACTGGTTACCCGTGTTAAGTGCAAACATGGCTTCCTCTCTTTCTCTCTCTCCTATCTCTCTTATACACTTGCCCGCGCGAGAGAAAAAGGCGCGGAAAAGTCCCGCGCGCAATCTCTATGCGGTATATACCTAATGCGCTACAAATTCGACGCGCGCGCTCGAGAGCTAATTATGAGATCGGGATGCTGTGAGAGCAGCAACGCTGCAGCTGCGTTTCCGGGAATCCGCGCCGGCGGCTCATTGCGATGCACGATGCGCGCGCGCGAAGTGTGTCTGTGTGAGCGCAATGCCCATGTGTGTATAAATGAGAGAGGAGGTATCGCCGCGCGCTCGCTCGCCAGGTGAAAGCCACCGCCGTTGGCGAGTTATCCCCACCCCGCTGTTGCGGGAGCGGACGTGCCGCCGAGCGGTGAGAGGTAAGGAGAGCTAATAAATGTGTACTTAATGTCAACAAAACGATTTTCCCCGGTGACCTGTACACACATACACGAGCGCGTGGAACGCGATATTTCTCGAGAGAGATGGCCCTCATCCCCGCCCTTTTTTCTTTTCACGGAGATTATGGTGTGGGTGTGTGTGTGTGTGTCTGTTAGCTGTGTTGGCTGATCGGCAGATGCGAGTGAGAGAGGTTGGGATAATGTGCGAGCGCGTGTGTGTGTAGTGTGGATGATAATCGGGTTTGAGGATTAGCGAATAATGGGCAGTGGTGATGGATAAGGTGACATGATTGGAAGACGATGTAGTTATAGGATGGTTAAGGATATTTTGTAGAGCGGTTTCTGCTTTATTGAATGGTAATAGATGACAGTTGTTACAGATTGATATATACGAGTCTTGCATCTAAATTTGCAGTCTACTGTGGTATCCCAAAGGTTGATTACATAACTCGCGCAGTGATCTCTTAGCCGTTGCGAAAATAATCATGCAAAAGTTAAATGGAATATACATGAATAAGCCCAAAACCGGACGTAGGTGTAATGAAAATAGTATCTTAACTCGAAGCAGTTAAACGCATTGTTAAGATTGCCGTGACGCTAAATTTGTTTATCGCGCCGGTTTCGATAGCCGATAATGGGAATATCTTACGACGACAATGTAATCGTCGATGAAGCCCTCAAGCGAAGAATTCGAGATCAACTTGTAGTATTGTAAATACGGCATACGGGGCGATAATGCGCGTATCAGATGCTCTAATCTCGGAGAGGTTAAAGTTTGCAATCGCTATGAAAACATCGTATAGCGCTGATATACATTGCAGGGTGAACTGAATTATGTGTACTTTATCAGTACAAATAGCAAAGAATATGTCAATTAAAGATAAAACTGCAATTTGCGATAAGCCGCGATCCGCTCTTTAATGGTTACATTCGGTTTTTATATGCGGGCGATATCGTGCCAGAACAAACATTGTTATCATTGTTGATACCTTCGCATTGTTCACGGCTAATTTTCCCTAATTGACAGCTGTGTGCTATGTGGATATCCCAGTTGACAAGCATGTCGAGATTTACATTGTATTTGTGTTACAATGACGATTGATTTTTGGCCCGTGGCGTATACGTTTATTTATAACATGAAAAATCATGGAGCAAAATAAAGCTGCAATTGGATTGAATTAAGCGATTAACTAGGACAATAGAGTTGTTGATTCAACTAGATCAATATACTGAAAAATATACGTTAATGCCCACTTATCTCTTCTCCCCCCTTTTCAAACTTGATCCCTCCAAATACCCACGTAGCACACTCGCTGTAACCCAAACCTGTAACTCCGTGAAAAAACAAACAAAGCTGCAGCTCTCTTACCGTTCGGACTCGTGGGCCCACCATGAGGGTTGTACAGGCTGTGGGGATTGTGTGGATGCGGTGGTGGTGGTAGCCAGGCAAAGCTCGCGAGTGAGTGCGGGAACCCGGGTGACGTCCAGCTGCCGGGTCCACCCGCGCTCATGTAGGGTCCCGTGGGCCTCTGCACGCCCGGATGAATGGGCTGCGGCACCACGGGACTGGATTTCTCCTCCTTCTCCGGACGCTTATCGTTGCTGCATTCATCCGAGTCCATGACGTTGAGGTCCTCATCGTCGCTGCGCACCTCCTGGTCATCATCCAGAAGATGATCGTCGGCGCCCTCGAGCGAGCGCTCGGCCGAGTCGGCGCTACGCTCGTCGAATTCACGCACCGGCCTGAGCGAGGCCGGTGACATAGGTGAGGAGCGGCCACCACCCGTCATTCGTTCGTCTCTTATCACCGTTGTCGCCGTCGTTGTCTCCGCACGCTCCTCATCTTGACGCTGCTGAAGCAACTCCCGCCTCAGCTCGCCCAATCTCGCGGGGGACAGCCTCGTAGCGTTCTGGGAGTCTTTAGCGTCCGACGGATGGCTGCCGCCTGTCCTGCTGAAGTCCTTAGCGACAATCAGGTGCTGCTGTGGTTGCTGGGAGAGACGCTGACTGGGCTGGTGCGCGGCGAACGGCCCGATTAGCGTCTGAGGACTCAGCCTAGCCAGCAGTTCCCTACTGGGAATCTGCTGCTGCTGGTGGTGGTGCTCGAGGATGAGGTCGCGGTAGCACTTGCTGCTCTCGATCGCTTGAATGCTTGCTTCTATACTGGCCGATGAGGGGGATCTTCGGGTGCCGCTAAGTAGCGAGTCGACGCTGAAGCTAATCTTCCCGCTGCGCTGCTTGAGGCTGCTCGAGGCAGTCGGTGCCGGCGACGAACCCTCGACCACCATCTCGTGTTCCTGCTGCTGTGCTTGCTGCTGCTGCTGTTGCTGGCTGTTGTTGCTGCCGGCCTCCTGCTGCTGCATGACGACGATGGCTGGCTCGCTGCTACCGCTCATATCCTACGACCGCACGACGTCATCGCTGTGTGGCACTAGGAGCTGCTGCGCCGGCGGCCCGTCGGCCGCGGGGTGGCCATCTTGCCAGTCTGCCTTCTGTCTTTCTCTTATTCTCCGGCTCCTTAGCGCCTCGGGTCGCTGCAGCTACCGTTTCGCTTGCGCCACACTCACGCACGGCACACGTCAGTCCTTCTGTCTCCTTCTATTCTGGGCGCCACTGGCCAACGTCACGCGTGGGCGCCATTGTCAGGATTAGACGACGGAGGCGAAGGTGAGGGTCGTCCTCAGCTTCGTATCACTGTTCTCGCGCATGATTATCGCCGTCGGGGGGCGCGGACGCCTGTCGCCGTCCTCGTCGTCTGCTATCCGCGCTGCTATGCGCGGCGCAGTCGTCTCTCTATGTATGTACACCAGAGCCAACGCGCGATCGATCCGCGCGGCTGAGGGAGAGAGAGAGAGAGAGAGAGAGGAGAGAGAGACGCACACGAAAAAGCGCTGCACCACCAGGAAACGTGTGTGCCGCTACTGGCTGCTGCTACACGCTACTATACGCGCGCGTCGTGTGTGTCGCGCGGCGACGGGCTCCGCGATCAGGCTCGGAAACGGCACTGATTACCGGCTGCCGCTGCTGCTGCGCCGCGCTTCGCAGAAGGAGAGGCGACGCGGGATAGCCGGGCGGGCCGCCCCCGCGCGCGCTACGGCAGCCGCGGAGCGGACGGGTTCGCGCGGTAGCGTTTAGGCCACGCCCAGCGGTACCACGCTAGCCAATGGGCGAGCGCGCCTGCCCCCACGGGTGGGGGGCTATCAGGCGCGAGCGCTCGCTACGCGGAGTGGGGGCCGCTGAGCGCGACGCTGGTTCGGGGAACGTGACGACTCCTAATTGTCTAATTCCCGGGCACGACGCGCCAGCGCGAATTGATTGGCAATCCTGTGCACGCGCGCTCGCTTGCTAGCGAGCGCACCTCTATTGGGAACGGCCTCGTTGTCCGCTTGAATTGATAGCGGGCTCGGAGGGGGAGGGAGGGGGAGGTGTATGAGGAAGCGAACGGGGGATTATTAATATCCGACCAGAGCGCGTCGCGAATTCGATTTATAATGATCGCCATTCAACGCGGCGGCAGCTAGAGGGAGAGAGAGAAGGGGCGCTTTTGATGGCGGAATTTCACACGCGCGGGAGGCTGACTTTATACTCGCGCGTTTTAATTTATCCCCGCGCTGTGGCGAGAGGGAGAGAAAGAGAGTAGTTCGCTGCGCTCGATTCGCGAGCGAGGCTTTGAAGTGTCGCGAGGTTTTTAGTGGGGGGTTTTGAAGTTCGTAATGGCGGTGGTTAATGTTGATTGGTAGTAATTTATCGAGCTTTATGGGGTGGAAATTGAATAAACGGTGTATTACGAAATTTTAGCAGTGTGCATAAAGTTGTATATCTGTAAATATATATTTTTTAAATACTTTTTGAATATTTGTGGTTATCTATTACAAATATGGCATATTTAAATAATGTTTTTTGAAAATATTGATATTTCGGTATGGCATGGTGATCGTAAAATCTTAATAGAGGATAGTTAAAGTGGAAAAAAGGAGACTAATAACTATTACTAATAATGAATAACGAGTCTTCTACCTATCTAACTAGATAATAGTTCTATACTACACAAGTACTGCGTGAGGCAGTCAATTCTACTACTGGTGGTGTTTGTCGAAAAAAAAAAAAAAAAAACGTTACCAACACTATTTTTTTTAAGTTTTTTAAAAAAAGTTAAAATCAGAACTCTGTAATCGAAACTTACTGGATCTCCCATACCCAAAGTAAGTTAGACCCACACACCAAACTGAGTTATTGGACGATGCTCATCTTTAAAGTGATTACTTTATCGAATAATCCTTAATATCGAAAAAATGATTACTTTTTTTACAGATGGGCAAAAAACGGCCTTTATCGGCATTCCTCGTTTACAATCTCATTTCCAATAACACTAATAACAATCAAACAACCGATCATTCATCTCCTAGTAAACTCCAACCTTATTACCATCCTTACTCACATACCCCACACCTTCCACTGCCACATCCCTCCTCAACTCTACATGGGAAGAAACAATCCCTCGTCAACGTCCGCTAAAATTGATTCTCCTCCCACTCGAGGTTGCCGAAATTGTCCACAGGCACGCGAACACTCGCCCGCCATTTTCTAATCCGATAAGTCGTCGTCATCGTCGACAGTATGAGCAGGTCCTGCGGGACGAGCGACTCGCGCGAGATTATCGAGTGCTTCTATGCAGAGCTGCTTAGCGAAATCTCGTTAGGAATTAGCGCCAACGGGGGGTGAGAACCTCTGACATTGACCCGCCCACGACAGTGCGAGAGAGCGGGGTCAGTAGGTCTCCAGGACGATGACGGGCTTAGCGTTGAGGTCGCTCCCAGTTGGTAAACAATGATGATTTTTGAGGATCACAGGGGGGAAGTGATGGTTATAATTCGCGCTTTGTAAGGAATATGTATTTTGGGTCTCGGAGGTGCGGGATTTTGGTGGTTGAGAAAATTGGCGGGGGATTACTGGTCGAAGGATGTGAGGTTAGGTTAGTGTGCTTTGCAAGAATTTTTTCTATGCTTAGAATGATTTATGTCTTGTTTTATTTAAAAAAGTGGCAGCAAGCAGCTGTACCAGTAAGGAGAAAAAGTATATATTCTAAATACACGTTTTTTTTTATTCAGAGTTCAAATGGTCTTTTTTTGCAGATATTTACGATTTAAATATGTAGTATTTTTTATCCAGTGTTTTATTCAAGTGATCAATTTTAACAAAAATTTACCTAGTACAAAAATTGCCTCATTAAGCTTCTGTACGCCTATACTTGAATAAATGATGAACAAAATATAAGTTCAAAAAATAAATAAGTAGACAGAAAGACGGTTAACCCAAAAACTTCCTAGATTTATGATCCCAGTTATGTCTATAGTTTCATATAGCACTGTACATCCATTAAGAACGAAAAAGACTCTAGAGAATTTTCTAGCGGAGTATACTAAATCTGACCAAAAATTAATTCAATGTCCGACCATTACAATGCCCTACGAAATTTACCAACCCCATACCGTATAATTAAATCACACTAACCATATTGTTTTCCAAATCTGTCCTACATTCTTAAAATCACAAATCTCCTCTATGCCACGCACAAAGCTACCCTCATGTTCCTCAATTTCGCCATGAATCATGTAAATCTTTCACATAGCGTGTCTTTACGAGGCAAGAACTCACGTCCTCGACATTGTCATGCAAACACCTCTCACTCTGCCAATTATTTTATTTGTATATATACCTCTCGGTGTTTGAAAAAAAATCCTTAGTGTTTGTGTGTATATATATATGCACACGCTCGCGAGGTTTTTCTCCTCCCGAACCGTGCGAAACGACGGCTCTCCGACGCAACAGCAGCAGCGCATAAGTGGGCATAAATAGGCGCTCGCGCGCAGTCTATTAAAGCCCGACGCTCCTCTCGGCAGTTAGTGAGTTGGCAATCCAGTTTAGGTACAAAATGGCTGTCGTTTAGCGAGGATTAATGGTCTCGGTGCTCACGCGTGCGCGCGCGAGAGAGCGAGCGGCAGATGCATTCAGGAGAACGGGAGGACTCCCCTCGCGTTAACCTCATTATGTACACCTATCTAGCTGCGGCCTCCATTATGCTCTTTTTATACACACACGTATATATGTATATATGTACAAACTCATATATGAGCTTTCGTATTTGGGAGCGCCGTTTAGCTGGGCGTTTCACGCTCGAGTGGCTCCCCTCTCTCGGACTCCTTTGTGCGAGCAGCACAAGCAGGCACTTCATATATATACACACACGAGGCTACAGTGCGCCGTCCCATGCGAGTATTATAAAGCGCGCTGACAGAGATTTAGAGTGTATTTAACGTTGAATTAGCGGAGGGACGAGGCGAGCCGGCGGCGGCCATTATTCGCGCCTAATAAGATAGAGCCTAATCGATTGACTCTATCCTGTGTATAACGTCGAGCTTCCGCGAACGATGATGATGACGACGACGATGACGATGGTGATGATGATAATAAAAACGAGCTACGCGCGCGCGCGCGTTACACGCTTGAGGTGGTGGGAAAGTGTCCACCCCCGCGCGCACGCGTCACTCGTGCGGGGCTAATAGCTTTATATGAAGTCGTTAAAGAGGGGGATGGTGCGACGGTTCAAAGGTGCCGGTGTATTACGGCGCGGTTGATGTCATGTGTACGTATATACTGATTTTACTAAAGACTTGGAGAGCCGTGAATGTGAATCGAATGATACGGTGTGAGTGTTTGATCTGTAAGAATTTTACCGGGAATTATTGTTATTCGTGCAGGAGCAGTTGGTTCGAGGGCACTCCCACATTTTTGGAGAATAACTAAATCTAGATTGATATTGTAAAGATTAAAAAGAAGTTAGTAATAGAGTATGGAGATGAATTATTTTTTGTGAAAATGTAAATTTAAGATTTATAAAAAAAATAAGTAATAAACAAGGTTTGACTGTCGCCCATAGCTGATGTCCAGTACTATAACAACTAGTGAGTTAAGTACATTTCCAAAGTGTATAATTTTCGGTTTTCTTACCTGCAAAGAGGCTTACAAGTCAGCGGCTCATCCGGATCTAATCATTAACTTTAACTTACTTTTAGCTTAGGGTATCTTTGACAAGATGTATAAGAGGATTTTCACCCGGGCGAAGTCGGCGCTCTATCCTATTAAATTTTAACCGTCTTTGTAAGTCATTTTCATATACTAACAAGAAATTACACACTTTGAGAGTGTACAAACAATATTTTACGGCTCTTGTAAACCACATAAACAACAAATAGAACTGCATGGTGTGGGAGCAAGTCTGGTAATAGGTTGGTGGTACAGTATTAGATTTATTCATGTACTTGTATAGTACGGAAAAGGTACAGGTAGGATATGTTTCCTTAACTTACCAAATATAAATAATGAAAACCTGAGAAACTATGGGGAATAGGATCAAATTGACGCTTGATATTTTTGAACCCAGTTTTAGTCAGAAATCGTATTCTAAAAAACAATAAAGATGCTACAGTTGATTTAATTAATTAAAAATTCTTCGTTTTAATTATATTGCATATTTTTAAACCCCAATTTCCCTTTCTCCAAAAGAATCTCAACTCTTTTAAACATAAAATTAGATTTCAATAAAAAAAACATTGGAATCTGCCTTTGAAAAACACTTACACCTTTTCTCTCCCCTGAACCCTAACCCAACCCCCATCCCCTCCACGCCACAACCTGAAGTGTATACACATACATACACTCGACTCCCCGGACCCTCCTGATCCGACTCTCAAATCCTCGCGTCGACTTTTTCCCCTTCACCGCTCGCATATATATACTGGCTGGCGCGCGCGCGTGCGCCCGTAATGTAAGTAATCTCATTCCACGCACACCCCCGTCCGTATACATATATATACATTCGATCCATTCGAAAAGCAAACAAAAGCCTCGCGTAGGCTAATCTGCAAAAACATAAGTCGTGGACGACGACGACGACGAACGCCTCTCCTTCGTCACCTGCGGCGCGTTTAGCGCGCGCTTTGTACGCGTCTAACGAGCGGCATTGTCTCGTTAAACTGTGGGCTGGGCGAAAATGCATTCGGTCGCGGGCGAGGATGTGGCGGCCTCGGGGAATTCGGATTACGCGAGGTGAGGAGGTTGGATGCTATGGGCGGTGCTGCTGTTGCTGTTGCTCTGTGTGGTTAAGCCGTCGCGTGCGGATGGAAGGTTTGGAGGCGAGAGGTTGGTGGTGAAAAAAGAAATGATTGGATTGGTAGTATAGGTATAATATATATATAAATTTCGCGGTAAGCCAAAAAAATTAAGTTTGGAAGAAGTTTTGGAAAAGTTGGGTTTGACCCAAGTTTGCGGAAAAACTTATGCAATGAGACAATGACAAACTTCAAGAAAATGTTTTAAAAAATTTGGCTAAAGTTTAAAAAAAATTTTCGTAAATGAATTATCTAAGTGCTAGCGATTACCGGTAGGTGGCGTATGAGCATACTTGAATAGAAATATCTGGTCCGGGCTACATGTCAAAGTGCGGAACTAGGACTGAGGCCTGGAGAAACACTTACAATTTCTTTGGAATTGAACAATTTTCTTTAACTTTTACAAAGTTTGGCCAACATTTTGGAAATCATTTCTTAAACTTCCTCAGTTAAAACATTAATTGGTGAAACGCTCGAGAAAATTTGCTACACATTTCAAAAAAGTCATATCACGAATTGGGAAGTTTAGCATTGTCTCATTGCGTAAGTTTTCTTAAACTTAAGCCAAACAAAACTTTTCCCAAACTTCTTCCAAACGTAATTATTTTACTTGGTATCTCAAGTATTGTAAAATTCCATTTTAATGCTTTTGGACATACCTTATTATTAAAGTTGTCAAATTCATTATAAGTTAATTAGTACAATTTTACTGTTTTAGCAAACAAGTCCCACGACTTGTAAAATCTCCTTAAATTTTAGATTAACTTTAATCACATCTGCACAACATATATTAGATGTGGAAATGTTTATAGTCACGCAAGAGAATTCTTTCCTCTATACAAAACCATCCGAACTCCTGAACACTATAAAACTCGTATTATATCTAAGAGACTCTCTTTATCCCCGCATCAGCCGGCCCATAACTTAACCAACAATTTGTGCGAGTTAAGTAAATTATAAAGCGATTCACTACACTGACGCGCGTATGAGGCGCATCACTTCACTTCACAAAAGCCCGCCATCCACTCGACGCTCGCACAGAGCGACATCACAGACAGAAAAACGTTCTCTCTTCTTTCTCCCCCCTCTCCCCCATCTCACCTATTATCCAGCCGAAACTGTCAGGCCGGCATTATGCGATCGCTATGAATTTGCTATTAATGATAAATAAACACAATGGGGACGAGAGTCGAGCGACGCGGCTCGTTAAAGAGGGTCGCGCAGCCGTCGTGATTCTTTACGAGCGACACCGGCGCGGAACAATGAGCCACCGCTGCTGCTGCCGCTGCCGCGCGTTTGTTGAATTTGACACGCGCACGCGCTGCGGGTAGGTAAGTGAGTATATATGTGTGCATATGAGAGAAAGAGAGGCTCTTTTGGAGAAAAGGTGACTTTTCGGCAGCGCGGCTGATCGCTTAGATAGATAAGTGTTTTTAAAACAGATTTGAGAAGAGCAATAGGTGTGCTCTGGTGCATTGTCGAGTGGAGAGGTTTTTTTTGTGCGAGGATATAGTTTCGGCGAAATTTGGGGATGTAAGGGGAGGGTTTTTTTGAGGGTGACTGAATTATTGCGGATGGCAAGATGGTGGTATTGTTTTAGAAAGATTTTCGGAGAATGGTAGTTTGGGAAAAAAATTAAGCGTTGTTGTTGGGTACTTCTCGAAATCCGAATCAAAGAATTTGAAGAAAAGGAAAAATGGTCTAGTACATTTTGAGACAAGTGCAAGAAATCAATAATTGGCCAAGTTTACTTACGTTGAACTTATTTTTAAAGCAGTGATGAGCGAAACTATCTTTTCCACGCTTGACGAGTGTAAGTTTGTCATATAACAGTCAAAGAATCGAGTCAAAGAATAATAATCGAAGCATGGGCGAAGTAAACTTATTTGCGCATGCTCTGCTCTTTGCGTACACTCTGATAAATGAGCTACACGGACGCAAAATAAGCACAGAAAACAGAATTTCGCGCACTTCGTTCAAAACTAGTATACCTATATACTATTTTACGTAATATATTACGCAGCGGTTCACGTGGTGCGGTGAAGTTTAGTGAAGACAATTGTATATCTCGCATTAGTGCGCGAAAAATTCACATTGCGCATTAGTAACGTAATGAACTATATTATAGGCTTATAAAAGCATAGAAGTACTATTAAACTTTATAGTGAAAGTATATTATCTTCAGTTGAATTGGAAATAGTTGCTCAAGAAAAATTACTCTATTTTTTGTATGCGAAGGATAAATGATGTCATTCTGTAAAATTTAAAATTAGAAATAGGTAATTTATTGAAAATATAATGAAAAATATTTCACTTTGCTATGCAGAACGTACCAAAGCTTCTGTAATTTTTAATGTTTACCAGAAGAAGTAACGTTTTTTCACATAGATTTTTATGAACTGCACGACGAAAATTTCTACTATTTTATAAATCCATCACACATACACAAACTCATACACCAACCATAACCCCATTTCACAAACATCAACCACCCCATTATAAAAAAAACTCCCCCACGTGCTTATCTCTCTTCCTCTCCCTCGCGGAGAGATTAAAAAATCCGTTCGCAGCGATCATCCGCAACGCGATAATATATATATCCAGCATCCCTCGCATGCTGCAGGAAACGTCCGCGTCAGCCAGCCGTCCGCGCTTCCGCGTCTACGGAGATTGAGATACGCGATAGCCGGGCGCGCGGGCGCAGCAGCGACGTATTATACAAAGGACACGCGCCGTGCTATATCTCGCACTTAGCGGGCAATTTCTATGAGCAGCGCTCGGGCGCGCTCGCTCGCTCTAATTTCCTGTCCTGAATTTCGAACGAGCGTTGAAATTTACACCCCGTAGTCGTTTATCGCGAGGGTGCGGAGAGTGTGTGAGAGAGAGAGGAAGGGAGTCTTATCAGTGGGTCTTTTCTTCTCGCCAAAGGCGGATGGGATGTGCCAAAGGCATGGAGGGGAGGGGACTGAGTTCTTCGATTTTCTCCCTCGGTGTTGCTGGCCGTTCGAGTCAATTTTCGATGTTGTATAAGAGTATGTGTATGTGGTGTGTGTGTGAAAGAGAGAGAGGGAGAATGTGGAGGGTGTTGATGTGTGGGGGATGCTGCTGTTTTTGTAGGTGGTGTTTATGGGATTGTATTTGTGATGGTGGAACTGGAAAGGTTCATCAAGTGATATTTTGATGTCAATGATTATGATGTGTACCTAGCGGAAATTAAAAGTCAATTTTTGCAGAAAAATTAATAGTTGGGGATATGATGACACTCATTAGATTCTGTTGCTATACAAAGCAGTTGATTAAAATATTAGTAGTGATATATGCTAAGCAAATAATAATTTAAGCATACAAAAATTTAAAATAACACTACTATATTATAACGAGCATTTTATTAGTAAATTACGAAAATTCATAATTCTATATTATAATATTTATTTAGTGGTTGGAGAGATTAAAAATAAAACATAAATTAACAATTCAAAACACACAGACACATCTAACAGATGAATTTAATGAAGCCACATATAGACCCTCTATCCCGCCGCATGTCCACACGGTAGCCTTCGAATTTAATAAAATCGATTAGATTAATTGACCGGACCTTTCCTTCTCCCTGCATCCCGCATCCCATCCCGTATCCTATCCTATCCCTCGTTACTCGAGCTCCGCCGTTCCGAATGTTAATCAGGCTAATGATTCCTCTAATGGCGATTCCCCTTCCCTCCTCTCAGCAGGAGCAGTCGGCGGGCCGCGCGTCATCTGCATATACTCGTGTAGTATACCGGGAAATCGAGCTCGCTCTCGCTCTCTCTGGTGGCAACGTTTTGACAGCCGGATTATAGAGTTTCGAAGGGAGAGAAAGGGAGTCAAGTTTTTCGGTAATCCAGGGTGCACAAGGTACATAATCCAATTTGCAAAGACCGTGGAGGTTGTTTTAGTTGCGGTGGGTGACCGCCCGGCACGGGGTAACAATAATAGACTGGCACACCAGGTATACCCTTTTTCTCGGGAGACATTCTTTTTATCTTCAGTGTATGGTATTATTGGCTTTGAAAATATTTTCGAGCCGATTGTTGTTCATTTGTCGGTCCACGGAGTGGACAAATATACAAGGTTGTTTTGGTGTAACAGCAATTGAAAACACTTACGGTTCGAGCGATAAGCTGGAACTATATTGAGTGGGTTTTCCTCCAAAATTATCTGCTCATAAAAGTTGTTTAGTAGATACTTTTTTATAGTCTCATAAAGAAGCTATTTCATTTTCTTAAATTAGTGTGAAATCTCGTTTTTTTCTTTAACCTTTGAAGAATATTGCAAGAAAATACAAAAATCTCTATAAATCCAGGTAATTTTTCAATTTATCGTTGTTAACATTAATTTTTAAGATGTTATTATTATATGAACTCATGTAAAGATTATCGTGTAGAGCGATAAAAAATAATTTGATTTATTAAGAGAAACACGCAAGTAAAAATTACAGAGATTTTTTTACATTATTCAACACTAAAAAAATACTGAAAAATAAAAAATTTGAAACATTCTAACCGACGAAACACGAATATACACACCACAGGCAAAAATTGACATCAAACACTCACTCACCGTATAATTTATCGAAACATATATATACATACACACTTCCATTAATTCACGTTACACCCTACAATTGACTTTCTTCATTATACCCACTTGAAATAAACAGCTCAGCGCTCGTTCCTCGAAGCCAACATCTCAATCGTCCCTCTCCTCTCTCAGTAACAGCATAATTGAATAAAAGAAACCCCGTCGCAGCAGTCAATATATCAGCCGTCCAAGAGCGACTCGTTTATTAATTAGCGCGCTCGTTTTATTCCTACACTGCACGCGCGCGTGCGCGCAGCTTTATTGTCTCGAAATGGGGCAGATGTCCGCGCGCGCGCGCGCGCGTGCTTCTCGATTACAGTAATTACTTTGCAACACAGAAGTTCGCGTGAAAGCTCGCATTAAAGCAGTAGCAGCGCAGCAAGGCAGCAGCAGTCTTCGTGTGATAAGGCGGCGTTGATTACGGGGGGAGAGAGCGTGCGTGCAGCGATAGATAGGCGGCCGCGCGCGCGCGTTATACACCCGTTCAATAGTCGCGCGAGCGGCCAGATTTTACGTCTTGTTTCGAAACAAAATATTAACATGACCCGGTAATTAGAATGTTGGGTAGAGAGTATGTTCGAGTTATCTGTTTTATCGACGGGGAGAGAGAGAGTCGGATTTTATTTCGTTATCGCCGCCCGGTCGTGCGCTTGTTTTTGGACCTCGGCAAACTTTGTATTATGCTAATCTCTCGTTCTCTCGTGATATAAGCGCTTTAATTTTTTTTTTCTTGCCACAGCTGGAAAAACCGACATTCCATAAGACTGAAGCGAGCGGTTTGAAAATAAAATATGAAGTATTGACCGCATTTTTGTTATCCGCTGGTGAGACGCGAAAAGATTACGTCTATATCAGAATAGTAATATTTCAAGATGTATAATTAGGCGATGATTCGACAAAATATGTAGAAAACTCACGGTATGAAATAAAACAACCGATAGGTTATGTGCAAAAAGAGTAAAATTGATCGTTATTTTAATAAAATTACCTTAAAAAGATGGATGAAAATTAATGGAAGTGAAATTTTTCGAAAGTTGTTCATCGCTACATTAGGATCACAACATAAACCAAAGTATAAAAAACCGTGCAATAATTTACAACGAAATCATCATCATTAACAAAACCTCAGAATTTGCGCACCAGTCTCATTAACTTAATATATAAACTCTTATATCTGCATTCAAAAGACATAACTTTATTCCGAAATATGATCTTTATCAGTATTCATATGAATGAAATTATTCGATTACGAAAAAGCAGAGCAGCATCTCTCTTATGGCAACCGCTGCCGTTCCAACATCAACCGGCGCGTAAAAGGATAAATCACATTAATTAAACCACGCCGCCTTATGACTCTAACGACCAATAAACAATGCAACAATAGAGCAACAATGCACAGCGATGCTATCGCCGGCTAATTTGATTTACAAATACCGAAAGCGCGAAAAAGTGCCGACGCTCTCTCTCTCTCTGCAAACACGTTTCGCAACGCGCGATCGCCGCGAGATTTGGACTATGGCACTGACAATTAATTGAAAACAAGATATTGCGCGCGCGAATCTATATAGGAGACGGGAGATAATACAATACGCGCGCACGCACTCAAGTGCATTCAATCTCTTTCGGAGAACGATGCATATATAATTAATTCCCGCGTACATAGCAGCAGACAAATCTCGCCGTTGGCAATTAGAATTCCGGCGCGATTCGCTGTTGTGTTTTGGAATATATATATAAAAGTGCGTATAACGTCTAATTAGAGCGTCGCGATTTCCCCCGCTTGTACATCATAGACGTACGAATAGGGCATTATTGTTGCTTTTAATTGCTCGGCGCTCATTTTAATGTTAATTGGATTAATGGCGGGAAAAAGTCGCGCAGCTGACGGGCGCTTCGAATTTTTTTCCTTCCCCCTGCTAAATCATATACGCGCGTGTATATACTCGCGTTTTTCAATGTGTGTGTATATATAGAGTCTGGTAACGACTTTGGTTCCGAGAACTCGAGGAGCGGGCGGTGGGAGGGGCGCAAAAAATTCATTAAATCCAATTAATTTTTTTGCAGACGCGCGCTCTGCTCTCGTTACTCTGTACTCGCACTGCGCGCGGAGTTATTGTTAAAAAGCTCGTAATGGGCGATGGATGGAAGAAACGCTGAGGGCTTGATTAATTGCTAGACAAATTTCGCGGAAAAACGCGTAAATTTTGCAGCGAGGAAGTATCGTATACATCACGCGCTGGAATTTTAATTATAAAATAATATGTACGATCGGTATATAATTATTCGAAAAGTGTGTGTGTATATGTAGATAATTAATATAATAGAAAATGAATTTTCTTGGAAATTGTTTTGCGCAAGCGCGCGGGCAATCGCGCTTTATTAATTAGAGGATGAATGAAAGGGAAAATCAGCGGGATTGAAAGAAAGCCATAGAAGCTACACGATAGTGTGTATAGCTTCATTTCAAAAGCGCGCAAACGCGCGCACGTCAAAGCTATCGGCCGATGAATGAGTTATTTTCCAATATTTATCTACAAAGCACTAAAATGGAAACGTATATAGAGAGAGAGGCATTACACCGACGTTCGGTCTTCATTCAATATTGATTCGATATATTGTTTCGCCATGACACACGTCGAATAAAATAATATTTTGTAGAAATAGCGACGATCTTAACGCAATTATAGCATCCAGTATTTCTGATACTCTTGTAGTTTATATTTTTGATTAATATTTCATCAAATATCTTATTTTTAAATAATTATAAAGTCAGTAGCCATACATTATTGTTCTAGCATTGTTATAATACTATATTATTATTGTTATAGTATTGTTACAATACCATTCTAACGTCAAAGTAATATTAGTCCACCAAAAATGTACAAAATTTATTGCTTGCACCAAACTACAACATTGTATCAATATCAAGCGACCGTAGCGTTAGGTGTTATAATATGGTCAACGCCTCCGTAATCGCTCTCGGCACTTTTACGCTCATCTAATTATGCGCTCGCAGGAAAAAGCCGCGAGCGTAACACAGCGCACTTCCGGCAAGAAGAAGGAGAAGAAGAAGACGCGCAAAGATGCACACACACACACACACACACACATTGGCCATAATTAATGCAGTCAGTTGTTTTCCGTCTGAGCAGCTGTTAATTGGCAGTGACTAATTACCGGCCGGGGCTTATCGGCCGCGACTTATCGCTTTTTTCGTGCATCGAGCATTAACGTCATACACACACACACACACACACACACACGCGCGCGCGCACACACACACACACACAAACACACACGACGCTCTCGCGGCCTTATTCCTCTCTTCACTTCGAGTATTTATTGAATCGCGCCTATATACTCTGCCGAAGAACATTGCGGCAAAACAGCGCGTGGCGCGGCGAGTATATCGTACGATTGCTATTTCGAAGACGAGAGTGATGGATTGTTAAAAATAGTCTCTTGAACGGGGAAGAGTCTTCGGGTAAACACACAGTGCTAATAACAAGCATCAGCGAATGTGATATTGCTAATCTAAAAATGATTAGGATTTATTTTTGCTTACAATGTATATGGCTGTCGAGCGATTAGCGCATGTGTAATACCGGTATACGATAAGTATCGAGAGAGTGAGGTTCGCGAAAAAAAATTATTGTATGATTCGTCGGGTTCTAGTCAAAACATATTATCTACTCTCGTGGAAAGTGATTTTTACATGCTAGGGGCAGATATGGGTGGTGAAAAATTCGAAATTGCCATTTCATACTGTACTTACATGTTCGCGTTTCTTTCTGACACTCTATAATGACGAATTGCTAGCGCGATTGTGTGGTAAAAATTTCGTTATACAAACGAGTATATAATTTTCAATTGATTAAGAATTTTTCCTCTTGCGAAAGTCATGCGTTCAGTAAAATTGTCTATCCTCTGTGCACATTCTTGCTTTAATATTATATACACTTATAGTGGAAAACTTTTCTTCTATAGTGCGGACAGATAGTGGAATAGACATTTTATTTAGAAAAATTGAAATCAGTTACTCGTAATACGAAAAGAAGAAAAAAGTACTTTAAGAGAACTTTACATCCAGTCAAACTGTAAGAAATAAAAAACAAATTAAACCATGTATCAATTAGTTTACACACTCTCCGCATCCGAAAAACCTCAAAATCTTAATTAAACTTATTGGCGCGTACCGCTACACCAGCGCATCTCCGATCTTTCCTAAAACGTCCGCTCCAGCCCACAGTGGGCAAAAAGTCTACCGCCACTGCTCCCCTAACCAAAAAACCGAACAATCTACCTTCCTACCTACCTACCTATCTTCACACACACACCCGCAGTTTCACGCTAATTAGCCGTGGCAGAACCGATCGGAATAACAAGTTCCGGAACGGGGGAAAGCTGAGCGCACAGGGGCGTAGCCCCCCTCTGAAACGAGAAGAGAGCGAGAGAGACAGAGAGGAAAAAAAATGAGAAACAAAGGTGAAAGGGAGTATTCGCGCCACGCCCCGGCGACGAAATTCGAGAGCGCGTTGGCGCCGCAGCGCTGCTACAGCGCCTAATTACAGGGATGATTGATCTTCGCCCGCGCGCTGATGGTGAAAAATTTGACCGGCCGCAGCTCCGTTTTAACGGTTTTTCGAGAGCGCTTTTCCATGATTCCGAAGGCCGAGGGAAAATTTTCATCTACGCTTGGATAATTGACCGAGCATTTGTCTTTCGAATATAATAGGGGGGCCCCGAGATGAGAGGGCTCGGCTATGGGAAATATCGCCGCGTTGAAAGTTTGTGAATGTTAAGTGGTATGATTATGGTGTGGGGCTTTTTGGGTTGCTCCGTATGGTTCTGAGGATAAATTGGAACGAATCTTTGCTTAATATCGTTCGAATGATCCGTTTTTCTTGAATCGATGAAAGTATGCGATATAGCAAAGTTGAAACGATATTATTACAACGTTAATGTGACATATTAGAATATTAAGATAATGTTAATTGATATGGGCCGACTTTTAATCTAAAAACCGAAGCTCGATCTAATTAAAAGTTATTAATTGCAAGTGATTTGAGCCGATTTACAAAATCGTCAGTCACTTTTACGTAAATATGAAAAATATAATTAAATAGAGACACAGCAGCAAACGTGGTGGTCCGGTCTACATGAGAGCGTAAAAACCGCACCGAGCGAGTATATAATAAGTTAGTTACATGACTATCTAGAAATTGGATTTGAATGATTAGACGCGCAACTTGCGTAATTTGTCTGTAACTAATTGAGTCACTCTTCGCTCGTTATACATATATATATACGCGCGAGAGAGATTAAAAATCATCGGCGATTACGTAACTCACTCGAATGAGGTCCGACGGCTGTATAGCGCTGCGGCGCCGGTATCTCTTTCGTTCAATATACGGCGAGAAACAGACATCATATTGAATTTTTTTTTTCTTCTTTTTTTTCTTAATAAGTCTGATTTCTTTGTTATATGTGTGTATTAGGTTAATTTGTGAGACGAGGGGACCACCAGCCATCGGACTCTCGTAACTTACGACTTATTTGTTGTGAAGCGCTGACTCATTGAGGCTAACGGTTATTAGTCTCCGCAGTATGCGTCGGAGATTATGTATTTTGTCTTGGAATTGTGAATCGAGAGAAACGTTTATATTCAGCCCGCTTAAAAATCAGTCTGATTGTAAGGGTAAAATTAGTTTTCATTGTAAGTTAAGTAGGGCACTGCTTGATTCTATAGTACTGTTGTTTGTAGTATACGCAAAGATACTTATTTCTAATAAAATTTGCTTCTTATCTAAAAATAGTTTATCGCTGTAAATATTATCGTAATATTTTCCCATTCAACGTCACTTCAATATTACTGTCATATTGTTAAAGTATAACCTCAATACTTTTTCCATACTAATCGTTGCAATAACATTAATGTAACGTTTTCCTATCGCTCCTACAATATTTTTCTCAACATTGTCGACAACCAACAATCATTAATTCCTTCTCATCGCAATAGCCATACCAACTTAACATCACCTAGCAACAGAACGTATTTTTAGTAACACATCACGCTTACAACTAAAATTAATGAAGAGAAATGCGGGAAAGCATATATATACCGCGCAGGCCTTTATAAATAGCCGTGTATTCAATCGGAAATCAATGTATTGCTACTTCCAGATGATCCCCCTCCGGTAATCGAGTCCCTCTCTCCACCACCACCGCCCCGATCAAATATAATGCGCGCGCTAATGCGCGCTTGGTCAGCCTTGCATGAAACGCTGATTGAAAGTAATAGTACCTCCACCGCTCTGCCGCCTGCAGCCGCTGCTGCTGCTATTTAAAAGTTATTGAAATGTCGAGGAGCGTCAGAGAGCTACGGCAAGCGCGCGCGCACTTACTTAATTAGGTAAAAGTCGATGAATGGATATCCTGATGCGAAATGTGCCGCCGCCACCGCCGGCCGCTGCGCTGTGGAGAGTGTGCGCGGACGTTATCGATTCCGCTGTGGCAGCGCGTTGCCTTGGTAATGCGCGCGTGCGCTCGCGAGCTCTGTGTGCGCGCAGATTTAACACGCGCTGACTGCATTATAAACTCCTCGATTTTCAAGTTTTTCATTGTCGCGAGAGGGACTCTTGGGTAGTTTATATGAAGGAAGTTGTTGTTTCTTTGGGGAAATGAGAATTTTACTTCATTTTATAGTTATGTTTGTGTGTGGTAATGGAAGATATTTCATTTTAACAGGGTGTCGTATAGAAATTTTCTGGTTATTGTTTCGTAAAATAATCGCAAAAGGCGTAAAATGTACGTGTTTGAATGTTTAATCGGAATGGCGAGTTCCAGAAATAATGTCCTCGTTTAGATAATGCGATAGCGGAGTTGTTTAAACTTTATGTGGTATTGACAGACCGTTATGTAACAAGATCGGCTTCGTAATATAATAATATTTTGTATAACATGCTACTAATATCTTCAAACATAATTTCTTACACCACAAATGCTAAAGTAAAAAATTTGTTTCAGCCAGCTAATAAAATTTTCCTTAATCCAAGAGATATACATGGAGAAAATTTTTGCATACAAAATTACTAATATTTCGTCATTTTTACTATATATAGTAATTTTTACCATAAATGGGATCCCGCGCTTACTACCAAAAATACTCATTTTTACTAGAAAATTATCCTTCATGTACTTATTCGTTTCATTGACAAAAGAATACTCGTCGATTCTTAATTAAATTTTTCCCCAACTCTCCCATTCTCCGAAAAATCACGGCAAAAATCACAAAAGAAATCGCGCGAAGAACCCCACTCAGCGCGGATTAACTCGCGCATTTGCTCCCCCCGGTCGAGCTTCCAGGAAGAATACAACGTTATTCGCGTCGATCGACGAGCGGCCATACGCACCAAATAACTGTAATACGATCCCATTACACCATCGCACGCACGTACATATATACACCCTCATATTTCCCCCCCTTCCCAGCGCGGTCGTAAGTCAGGCCCCGAGATTAACCCTCATCGCTCTTCATTTGCCGTCAAAGGGAATCGCGTTAGCGCTCGTTATTAACCCTTTCACTCTCATGAAATCCCCGCAGCTGTTATTATACTGTCGATCGCGCGGACACACGCTGTATATATGTATAGAGAGCTCGGCCGTGTTATACTTCGCGTATTTGCCTAGAGTGTATATATATCGCACGCGGGCAAACAAATCGCAATTAAGAATTTCATAGAGCTGTTGAGTGGATATATATATGGGCGTGTGGGTTTAATTAATGTAAGTTTTTTTTTAGTAATTTGTAAATAATAGCTTTATTGGTGAATAGATGAGATAGTTTACGTCTATGTCTAAGTTAATAAAATTATAATTGTAGCAAGTATTTTTTTTTTATTGGTAAAAATTTTTTAAAGAAATATTTTGACTTACTAGAACTTTTTAATCTCAATAACTGCATAGTTGTGAAAAATCTTTCCGGTTATAATTGAGAATCAAAAAATTTCGTGTAATAATTAATTTTCCTCGTCTATTTTGATACCATATTTTTACATATTACTAATAATGTATTATTGCAATATTGTTACAATATTTCTTTTGTACGGTATTTCGCACGTCACATATTTAAATTAGTGGATGAGTTTGAGTTCACAGTATAATCAAAAAATCGTGTTTGAATGGAATTGCCAATACGGGTTTACGCTCTCAGTGTTTTGACGCCTTTCATTGATTCGTTTATCGTCTTCTTCATAAGTATATAACTGTTATGAATTTATGTATGCTTCGTTACCTCACCGCTTCAAAGTGGATAATACTTTATCTTATATATATACTTGAAATGTTTTCATCTCGTTATAGCGATACACGCGCGATTCTTATTTTTACACCGAAATTTGTTGAAACGTCCTCGATAAAAATTAACCGCTTACAAATCGCTTTTTAATTTTAAAAATTTATCTTTTTTTCCACAGATAGCCGCTAGTACAAATGAAAATAAATCTAACAAGCATTAAAAATAACAAAAATATTATGGCTGTATGAACTGCATTTTTAAAAACTAACCCAATCACTATCATAACAACGAATACAACATGTTCAGGTACAAAAGAAGCATATCGGATTACCCTTCTTCGAGCGTACAAAACGATTACTTCGACATTGCTCTTTAGAAAACTAGAAATCACGGCGCAAAGAAGATTCTCGCGCCGCAGCTGACCCAATAAATCTACGATTTCTGCTCTTGCGCGCATCACAAAGAGTCCACGGCCTAACCTCTCTCGCCGCGCGTCTCTCTTTTCATCCGCACGAGTGAAGCGGCAGAAAAAAAACGAATCTTCGGCCTACAATTAACCAGTAATAAAACTCATCCCTTCGACATTTATCATATACGAGCCCGCGGGCACAATAATGAGCGCGCGGCGAAGAGAAGTCGTGTTTTGGGCGCGTCGCTCGCACTAATTTGTACGCGTAGGCGTAGTGCGTACCTAGGCGATTTATGAATTGCCGAAATAATTTATTAGGCGTAATTTTCAATGGGGCCAAATTGAATTTGATTTAAGCACAATGCCGCATTGTCGGGCAGCGAAGAAGACGAGAGTTCTTGTTGGGCTGCTGCCGCCCCCCACGCGTGCGCTCTCGAAAGAGGTATATATACGCTAACTAGCCTTTAAGCCTTTCGACTCTTCTTCTTCTTCTTCGTTCTCGCTCTCGCCTTCTTCGGTGGTATTATGATCCGCTCCCATTATATCATCTTTCTCTATTTTATGGCCGCGGCAGCTTTATGTATTGACACGGACGGTGATTAATGCGCGTCCGCTTGGTTTTTGGCGGGATTATTGTTATCGCGCGGTATGAAGGAATTCTGTTTTCTTTAGCGAGCGAGAGAGGCGATATGCTGAGAAATCGTCGTCGGTCTATGAGAAATTTTTATTGTCGCTGATCAATGGCCGTGTTTCGCCGCATCATCGCTACGTTGAGCGCTCGAGCTCTTTCAATGTAAAAAAATGGGGCTCTTTAGATTTTTTTATTTTGCAAGGTTGTAGTTATTTATAACTCTAGCGTCATCTATCATTCTATCTTGTATTTTTTTCTTCAAATTTTGTTGTATTTTAAAGACGTTCTTAGTTACAATTACTGTTTAAACAAAAGTTTGGTTAAGATTTTTTAATAAATTTTTCTGATCATGTGATCTAAAACATAGAGGTGCGAATCACATTCCTAATAGTTTAGCTTCGCTTTCAAGTTTCTCACAGCATCAATAGATAATGTCGAAAGTAACCTAATGAAAAATTACATTTTCAAACGCGATTCACGTCTAATTTCGGTACCAGCTATAGACCAAAAATGAACGCTACAATTCCGTATCAATCAATAAGAAAACTGTTCGAACCCATTCAAAACCCACGTATATAATAGCCTAACCGATCAAAAGTCCTCCTCCCAAAATTTTTTTTTTTCATAAGTCACGCGCGGCACTCCCGCAGCCCCGCGCGACGTCACCCGCACACTCGCTCGGATTCCGATCTTACCTCCCACACACTGAGCAATTTTCTCCAGTCCGTCAATTAAACGTTACGTTCTTTTTTAACGACGTAATTAATCAAAATATTAAAGAGCGGGGCGATTTGAAAGGGACCAATTCACCGACGAGAATCGGACGAGTCATCATCCTCGATACGAGACAGAGAGAAGATCTCCGGCACGGCAGAGGAATTCAATTGCGTCACGCCGAGTTACGTTCAAATGCGCGCCGATCAAACGCCCCGAAAAGTCACTGCGCGTGTGGCCGCCGAGAGATGTATAAGGATCTCGCGCGCGTGCGCTCGCAGGAGACACGTTTATAGTCCAATCAGCGCGGTATTCACGGGGGCACACCTACGTGCGCGCGGTTTGCCAGGAATTCTTACGTTCTTTGTGCAGATTCGAGCGCTATGTATGTGCCGATATTGCTGCTCGGAGGTGTTACGGCAAAATTTGATATGTTTTCGCATGCCTAGTAAATGTCGATTGGCCATTGAGGTCTGTAAGAAATTGTGTTAATGAATAGAAAGAATGTTAACCGAGTTTTAGAGATGGTAATACTATGGTAACGTTTTCTATATATTGTAACAACGTTACTTAAGTATTATGGCAATGTGCTACAGAAATAACGTTATTCTGCACTGATGCAAAAGTTTTGTAAAAATTTCTATAATGTCTTGTATGCATGGAGAAAAATTTATTTTTAACTTTACTTTTTTATAAGAAAATTTACTTATATGGTAACGCTGCGACACACCGATCGTCATGTGGGATTTTTACTTTTCTTTTTACTTTTTAGTAATTTGTATGATTTTTATAGAAAATTAACTGATACTGTGATATTTCGTTTTAGCAGTCATAAAAATTATTATTTAAAAAGTCAAATTTTTCTATGAGAATCGTAAAAATTACTTTTTAAAAAGTAAAAATCTCACATTAAGAGTGCGTCCCCAGCATTACTGTGAAAATAGTGAATTGTTTAATAAAAAAAGTAAAGTTTACAACTAAATTTTCCTCCGTTTAGCTGCTATAAAATGTGGAAAGCCAACAAATTGCCATATACTTTATAGTAAATTTTACTATATTTCTAGAATTTTTTTTATAATTTACAATAATCATTTAGATTTTTACTATCTACGGTAGTTTTGAAAGACAGTATTGTAATTTTAATAAAACTTAGTAATTTTTACTGAACTTTTTTTCAGCATCACCTCATTTTAATGAATTAAAATAACATTACTGTGAAGTTTTGAGACTTGTAAATTCTAAAACAATGTTGAACCAATTTTATGCGATTATAAATTAGCTCAAGCTGCAAGTCAAGTAGACTTTGGTAACGCACGATCTCGTGGGAAAAAATTATTCACGTCAAAACAGACAATGCAAAAAAACATTTGTACCTAACACCGAGAGAGCAAATAATTTTATTCTCAACTACTTCAAAAGCCGAGTTGTCGTACAACAATCGTCCAACACACTACAAACCGTTAAAAAAAACTCGTAAAAGAAATGAGCAACCAGCAGCCTCCGCCGACTCTCTCTCTTACAAATGAGAAAATAAAAGCCCCGGAGGAGTACACAAGCGCGCGCGCGCGTCCCGAAAAACTACAAGACTAATGTGACATAAACGCTCCTAGAATATCCTCCCTTTGATCAATGACACTTAAAAACTATTTTTAAACTCTCTCCACTCTCGCGCGCGCGCGCGCGTCGCATTGTTGTGCAAGAAGGTGATTTTTCGATTTGTCCCAAGTGTATATTATATGCTCCCCCCTCTTCGCCCTAAGCGCTCGAGATTCGGTGCTCGACAATGAGTCCAGGTGTCGTGTTCCGCGCCATTACAAAACACTATATCATTTTCGAGGAGTGGGGACACCAGGTGGTAATGTGTATCCACGGTCATCGTAATTTGACTTGCTCCGCCCCATTCATTAGAGGCATAAATTCCCGCTTCTCGCTCTCTAGCTTCTTCTTCTTCTTCACGAGAGAGCTAAGCGTGAATCAATGCTGGCGGCGACTTTCGAGCGACGACAAAGGGAAGCGGAAACAAATTTTTTTCAAATCGCTTTCGAATGATACGAAAATATACGCCGCGCGCGCACGCGGGCACAATGAGAGTGAAATGTGTGAGCAAGCTGCGAGCAAGCGCGAGTTGAGAGAGAGAGA
>JAPYZO010000266.1:0-34427 GCA_030522905.1 Torymus flavipes | reverse complement strand
TAGCGGGTTCGTGAAAATTAATTTGTTTCCCGTTGTAGGGCGCGTGCGGGGAAGTGTCGTATCATTTGATTTACGTGCATATATTAAGCTTTTGATTTTATCATGCGGTGTACTTGTATAGGAGTGAGTTAATTCGGTCAAATTGTAAAGTATTATAACGTTTATGCTTTAATTGTCAGGTTGAACGTTTGAGCGCGAAATGATCTTTGTTCATATTGCCGGGAATATTGTTGAGAATGAGTCGCTATCGCAACGTGTTTCGTTTAAAATTCGCGTGAAAAATCTCGTTGATATATAATATAATATAAAACCAGCTTGTCAGTTTGATGCTATAAAGAAGAATATCAATATTAATTATCACTCGACTGACTTATTAAAATGAAAGCAAAGCAGTTTAATCCAACCCCCCGTCACAACACCTCGCACTCACGCCATCATATTTAATTCGAAACCACACATCGCACATCATCCTAAGTATCGAATTCGCACGCCTCGGATATCGACGAACTGTCTTTGTGGCTAAAAATATATACTTGCACGCGGTATCACTGATAAACATCCGCGCCTCGATCTCAGGTTATACACATACTTACTAATATATCATTTGCTTTGCAGATCGAGCAGCTGCGCAAGTCGAGCAAGTTCGAGGACGAGATTCGCATGGAGCAGGAGGAGAGGAAACGCGAGGAGGAGGAGCGCGCTGCACGACGCGAACAGTTCCGACAGCGTGCTGCTATTTTCGGCAATAACTGAGATGCTGCTAATAAAGAAGAAGAAGATAATGAAAACAGCAGAAAGAACAAAGAAATGCTGAGGATGATGTTTTCGTTTTGTTTCCTATACAATAAAGGAATCAAGACGCGCGCGCGACCGAACGAACGATTTTCACGAGTGATGTACACGCACTCGCGGAAGTATAGTGTTTTTGATGACGGGAGTGTTTTTTCTTTTTGTATTTATATTGGAAATTGTCTGTTACACATGTGTAGGTATATATGTACGTTCGTTCGGTCCGCGCGTGTCGTATATATATAGTCAAAAAAGCCGAGAGAGTGGAGAACACACCGCGCGTGTAATACAAGAGGAAGCCCTAACTGCGCGCGAGAGTTACGTTTTATTATATACAAGCGCATATATATATATATGTGTTACGTTGTTGTTGCTCGTGTTTTTTTAGCGAGTGTGTGTATATGTGCGAATGAGAGATAGAGAGAGAAAGAGTAAGGGAGGTACCGTGTAATATTTATATATGAGTGTGAAAGAGAGAAGCGTTATATCGTGTGCGCTCATGTCGAGGCCTTCTATATACTTGCGCGCACCTTTTGGAGCGATCTCAAAGCTGCGCTTGTTGTCGTTTACTAATCTTATCGTCAATATACCTACGTGTCATTTATGCATTTTACGAGAAAAAAAGATGAGAAACAAAAGAGTATATAACGACGAGAGAGCGCGTGAATTATACACGAAGCCAGAATGAGTGTGAATATAGACGAGAGAGACAGAGGGGCTCGCGCGCATGTATAATTTATAAATCCGTGTATTACAATTCCCCAAGATCAATGGCAAGAGACGACGCGCGCGTGTGTCAATGATCAACGTCGTCGAGGTTTGAAGGTCGCGTTGTTTTATGTTTTTTTTTTTAATTGGCTGGTATGTTTCTGCATTTTATTTTTTATATTGCAAGGCTGCACGTAACAAATCATTGTGTCGATCGTTCGAAAGAGCCTATATGTATATACATATTGGTGTGATGGGGAAAATTATACCTACGCCTACGCGCTGATGAATTTTAGATCGAAAATGTTGTCACTGAAATATATTTATATAAATATGTAAACACAAACACACGAACAACGACTGACGCACACGCGGAGACTGTTATACGTTCTCAGAAACACACACATTATATATACGCCTCGGCGCGCCTATTATTATATATATACATACTATTATTATTATACATTTTAGCCGTTTTTTAGATGTTTAGGACACTCGTTTGTATTCGCAGATTTTACCCGCGGGTGTTGTAAGTACCGAAATGACAAAGTAATTGAAAGAAAAACAAAGAAGTTGCGATGATTTTACAAGAGGGGAGATATGTGCGTCTACGCCGTTGTATATACAAAACAAAAAATGAATAAAACAAGATAATAAATGGATTGCGAGAGCGAATTTTAATGCTATGTCAATGCGTAGATTTTAACGAGTTTTTTTAGATGCATTGTTATGTTAATTGATGATTAGCGGATAAGTTGTCTACTAGTTATTTGAGAAAGTGTATATCTATTATTGTGATAAATAAAGTTTCGAAAATTGTCTCTGAATATTCTGGCTTATTTCCACTGTATTATTCGTGTGTATAAACCCTTTGAAATTTAATACATATAATCATAATATCACAACAGTTCGCATATTAATTTTCTTATAATTTTATGAAACTTATATAATATTGAGAAAATTAATAAATCGTTTAAAACTTTTCCATGCGAACTTATATATATATTTAAACTGCGTTGTCCGCTTATTCACAGATCTCCTTTGTTCTGCATCCACAGCGATTTACGTTATCACCCTGCGCAAAATTGAATAATTGTTTTCCATCGCAGTACTTCTTTCGCATCGCGAGTTCCACCGAGAGCCTTTGTTACGTCAACTATTTTCGTTTCACCGTAACGTCTCTAACGAGGTCCCATTCATTAGAATACGCCGAGGAACTCGAGAATAAATTACTTCATTCATAAGTTCAATCGTATGCACGCGCGCCCGCGTGCAGATAGATGCATACATAACAACGAGACGCAAGTAGCGTGTTATATATACTATACGTGTATAAAGTACATATATACATACACCTACGCGCATGATGGTGGCTTTTTCAAACGCGCCGCGTCATTTTGTCATCGTCGCGCGAGTATCGATATATCTCGATTGTCGAGAGAGTTGAGTATCGAGGTAGGCGGTAAATTTCGAAATTGATGACGCGCGAAAATGGATTTTCACGTGGTTCTAAATTATTCGTGGTCTGACGGTTAATAATTAACCAAATTACAAAGCTAAATCTGCAGTGAACGTTCACCTATATTTGGAATAAACAACAAAAATAACAGTAGGTAACACAGAAATGAAGGAACCGAAATGTAATTCCGGTAGAGCGAATAAGACCGTTGGCAGGCCTGACGATTCAGCGAAATTCGCACCATTTTTAATCGCTTTCGACAAGCACCTCGTCTACACCCGCCGCGTCAACTTTACTGGGTTTATTTCGAGATTTCTCTCGAATAAGTTTGACCATTCGGAGGACAGCAGCGCCAGCAGCGCAAACAGACTCGCAGGCAGCTAGAGATACTACCGCGGCATGACATGAGTTTCGTGCCATCATCACTGTGAAGCGACGAAGCGAGCGATCAGAACAGAGAAATCCGCGCAGCGACGAGAGATATACAGAGTTGTTTGTTCGTTCCACACACGACGACAGGTGCTTATACCTAGTGCATATACCTTTACCGATATACACGCGTTTTATCGCCCCCCCCGGCGAAATCGAGGCTGGGAATACACAGACCTAACCTCGAGCGCAAATCCTCACTCGCTTTTAGTGCAGTATAGTGGTATCCGCCCTTACATAGGCACTTTTTTTTGCAGACGCATCGGGGGTCCAGTAGCGGAAAGTTTTCAAAGAGTGCAAGGAACAGCAGAGCAGACGAAGAGGAGAGAGAAAGAGAGGAAGGAGGGGAATTAGAGGTTCGTTTACCCGAGGTTTTAATTTCCGAAGGGGAGAGAGATGATGTGAGAGGGAGGGAGGGAAGAGCCGACGAGGACAGACGTATAAGTATATATGCTTGTGTGACGAGCGAGAAAGTGGTAGAAGCTGCTGCATCTCGTAGAGGTGCTAACATATTTTGTGTTTTGAGAGGTAAGAAGTGCATTTGTAAGGTGGAAGAGAGATTGAGCCGACGCGTCAAGTGCTGGAGTGAGTACTTTGAGTGAGACTGTCAACACAAGTCTGTCCTCGTCAATGGTGCTCGGCTTGAACCGTCGAATTTTGAGGTTAGGAAACGGTAAATTCGACGTTTTATATGCTTAAACTTGCAAAAAGTGAGAAATCATCACTGTAAACCCCAAAGCGACGGTTCAAGGTTTAATTCTAACCTAAAACCAGCGTCCAAGGACGAAAATAAACAAAGTATCTTTGATTCTGCGTTCGCGCGCAATACAGAGTGACTGGGCGAAATTCGGGGCGGTGGAATGGCCGGCGCGATGTTATTCGAGCGGGCGCAGGCGATTTCGATGACGAATAGGAGCGAGGGCATCAACCTCCTGAACGAGATCGTCAGCGACCCGAACATCGACATCACTTTGGATGATGAGGAGAGGATAAGGGTGAAGGAGCAGGGTATCCTCCAGCTCGGCGAGCTCTACAAGAAAGAGGGCAAGGCCAAGGAGCTCGCGGAACTCATCAAGGCGACCAGACCGTTCCTCAGCCTCATCAGCAAGGCGAAGGCGGCGAAGCTCGTCAGGTCGCTTGTCGACTTCTTCCTCGACCTCGAGGCGGGCATCGGTATCGAGGTAAGTCGATGATTTTTTAACGTGTTTGTTGGGAGATTGGTTGAAGAGTGCCTGACCTCCAACCAGTGACTATGTGTCATGAGGCTATTTTCATTCGGGTGGCTTTTGTAGCAAAGCATGTCAGGTGAGAATGCTATGTCCTTTTTAGGTTTGATAAAGGAGGGTTTGAAGTGTTTTTTTTTTTATTTTACTTGTGGATAGAATGCAAGCAGGTTTATTTCAAATCTTGTTGGTTTACGAAATATTTTTGTATTGCGACATTATGCTGTGCCAGTTTTTGTTTTTGTAGGAACAAAACTGAATTGTTTTAAAAAGAAGTTAATAAATTTATGTAAAATTAATTTTTAATATGATTTCAATACATTAGATAATTAACTCCAATTTGTATTTTGGATTTTTCAAATTTTTATCATAAATTACAAGATATTACTACATAAGAAATGATTACTTTATTTTGATTAATAAGTGATGAAATTCTTTTACTTAATTATTTTTAGTATTGTTAGGAAAATTAGTTACTTATATAAAATTTAAATTTACCATATTTTGAATCATATTTGCTTTGAGTGTTTCAAAGGACACCCAAAAATGTATTTGTTTTGTTTCCATGATACTATTTATACCAGCAATCAACTCATAAGTTAAAGAGAGACATCAAAATGTCTTTGTTTTCTCAAATTCTAAAAATAGAACAAGTTTGTTGCATTGCCTTAAAATCTTTTGTCTTGTTATTTATAATTTTTCTTACAATCACTTAAAATGTTTTACTATAATTCTGTACACTATTTTAATTGTTATTATTTTAAACAGGTTCAATTATGCAAAGAATGTATAGAATGGGCAAAAGAAGAACGCCGTACCTTCTTACGGCAGAGCCTGGAGGCAAGACTGATTGCGTTATACTTCGACACTGGTATGTTTGCAGAAGCACTCCAGCTTGGTTCTGCATTGCTGAAGGAGCTCAAAAAACTAGATGATAAACAATTATTGGTGGAGGTGCAACTTCTTGAAAGTAAGACTTATCATGCTCTGAGTAACCTTGCGAAGGCAAGAGCTGCGTTGACGAGTGCTAGAACTACAGCAAATGCCATTTATTGTCCACCCAAAATGCAAGCTGCACTGGACCTTATGTCTGGTATCCTACACGCAGCTGATGAACGAGACTTCAAGACTGCCTATTCCTACTTTTATGAAGCTTTTGAAGGGTGAGAACAATTTTGTACATCTGCATTTACTTCAGTTTAAAGGGTTCAATACTAAAATAAATTATGTTTTAATTACAGTTATGACAGTGTGGATTGTCCTAAAGCTTTGACAGCATTGAAGTATATGTTACTCTCAAAGATTATGCTTCGTTCGCCAGAAGACGTTCAAACGATCATGTCGGGAAAACTTGCAGTAAAATACGCTGGTCGCGATTTAGATGCAATGAAAGCTGTAGCTGAAGCAAGCCATCGTCGTTCTCTTGCCGATTTCGAAGTTGCTGTTAAGGAGTATCATCAGGAGCTCAAAGAAGACGTGATCGTTCGCGCTCATCTTGATTCACTATACGACACAATGTTGGAGCAAAATCTGTGCCGAATCGTCGAACCCTATTCTCGCGTACAGGTAAAGTTTAAATTTAAGAAAACTTTGTGCGTCGATTTTTCTCATATTGTGATGTTAATTTATGATTATAACTTTATTCATATAGGTCGCTCACATAGCATCTTGCATATCCCTGACGATTTCGCAAGTAGAAAAGAAGTTATCGCAAATGATTTTGGATAAGAAGCTGCATGGAGTCCTTGATCAAGGTGAAGGAGTTTTAATAGTTTTCGAGGATACACCAAGAGATAAGACCTACGAAATAGCCCTGGAAACGGTACACAGTATGGGAAAGGTTGTGGACACACTTTACCAGAAAGCCAAGAAACTCACCTAGCCTTATTTAACTGAAATTTGTACAATTAACAAGCTATTATAATTACTATTATTACTATTAACGATTAGCTCCTTATTAAATACCGTCGATGAATTGCACACTTTTCTTGTTTTATATTGGCGAAGTTTGCAATTTACTTTTACCATATTCAACGGTTTGCCAGATTCTGTACTTAATCGTTGGAGAAACAGTCATACACAAAAATTCTATGAAAGAAAACGCTGGGACTAAATTGTAGACGAATCATTGTTTTTTAAAAGTACTTGCGCTTCTTGAGATTTGATAAACAGTTTAAATAAATAATCGAGTAAAACAAAACGATTTGCTTTTATCCATTCGGATGAAATTTACTATAAAAAAGGGTAATAATTTTATCTTTAAAAATTACATATTTTAATGCATTGATATGTAAAACATAAAACAATTGTTTTTCTTTAAAAAGGAGTAATTTTAAAGCTCAATTACTGAAGGTTACATAGACGAATTATATGAATGATTTAATTGATCACATATTTATTTAAAAATCATCTTTTATATTAATTTTTGAATCGAATATTTAGGAATTAGTAATAAAATATTCAAAATCGTAATAACTATTTTTAATATATTGATTTTTTTCAATGAATGTTTAACGTTTAAAACGTTTTTTTTTCTAGTAAATTTAGTTTAATTTCATTATTAAATGACAATATCACTTTAAACAATGATATAAGCAATAAATATTTGTTTCACTTTTAAATATCAAATTTAAGTATTTAAAAACTTAGATACGAATTTTTAAGCATTTTTATATGTTTTTAAAAATAAAAACATTTTAATACTATAATCCTGTTATAGTAGGGTTAATTTTACATTTTTTCTTTTTAAAAGAATCGAAATGTCTCCATAAAAAATGAAGTAGAAAATTAATAAATTATAACATATTGGTTTTAATAAAAAAATTATGGTGCTTGCGAATTACTGAATTATTTTATCACAAAAATAAATATATCTTCTAAATTAAGTACCTTTTATTAATTTTTGTGTTGCTTTTTATGTTTGTTTTCTGTTAAAATGTTGACATTTGTATCATTTTCATTCGTTCTTTCGTACAATCTATTAGAACATTAAATACTTTGCGGATACATCTTTCTACTGATAGAGACAATATTGAAACAACGCTATTTGTAAAGAATGCTATCTTCACCAGTGCCAGAAAAATAAGCTGATATAGGTAAGATCGTAGCCATTGTAGTACGAGTGCATTGACATCATCATATTGTATTTACAATAATAAAAATCTCTCCTTTTTTTGTTCTTATAAAACCCTATTGGAAACTGTCACGATGTCTATTTCATATCTCATAACAACTTTGTCTTCATATAAACTCATAAAAAAAGAACATTCAAACGTACAGCGTCTCTACAATTCAAATATCCTTCGCCAAAGCTTTCCCGAAGCCTGTGGCACAAGTGCTCGAATTATCGCCTCGCCTCTCAATTATTCTGTTTTGCTCGCGCAATTTTTTATTATCCAAATGCACGCCGCCTCTGTATGCACACTACACAAACACTCCAGCATCCGATAAATTAATTCCTCGCTCACCGCCTTTTATTATAACAGCCATCGGATCGCAGTACACGCACGTACGCAGGCCGCACACACTATTCGGCGATATATCCCGTTACTCGGCGTTTTCGCGATAAATCACGTTATCATTAACATAAAGCCCGCCGTGCGTATCGATACCTATATACACACACACAATCCGAAAGCTTGTAAGCGAACACGCGGCAGCGTCTATAATGCAGAAAAAATAGAGCTTTCACTCGCTCACAGGTGGCCTGGTTTTATTATCGTAAGCCGATCGCGCCCCGCGCCGGTCGCACATCGTACAAAATTTCCTCTTCGCGTGTATATAGGCAAAATTCGAGGAGCGAGGGAGACGTTTTGTCCTTTTTTTTTACTCTTCGTGTTAGGTATTATATACGCGCTCAGCGATGGTCCTTGCGCGCCGCCGCAGTGGCGGACGAGGAGCCGGGAGGCCCGCGCGAGTAGCTGATGACGTAAAAATATCCAATACGTATATAAGTATATGGATGCGCGGAGTTTAAAATAAAGCTGAGGGTGCGGAATGCATGAAAGTGCGCTGCAGCGAAAAGATGAGTCGCGCGTGCGAGATTATATGTATAGGATACATGACGTTTTGGAGCTGGTGAATTTTTTGAGTTTTGAGAGAATGGTTGCGTTGTTGACGTTATGGGTATATTAAGATGTATGCGAAACGTTGGTTCCGTCCTTACGGAAATAACGATTGAAGTTTAGTGTAATATCTATAAATACGTTAATAGCCGAAAAGAATGAAATTTAATAGTCCTACTAAAAATTACCGATTAAATTGCAACCGATTGAAATCGATTCATTTTTTATTGTTTTAAAATCAGTTTTGATAGGTCATTTTTAGCAGGGATATTTCAGATTTGATTTTGCTAACGATATTTGTGACTCGAAAATTTATTAAATGCGTATATTTTGATAGTTATAAGATAAAATTATTTAATGTGTAATAAAAATTTGTGTACACGTTTTCAGTGTAACTCACGAGCTTCCGCAAAAATTTTTATTTGTACTATGTTAAATAGACGGGAACGTTTTGTTTTAACAAGTAGCAATATATAAGAATTAGTAATTCAGTTCATTGAAATTTAAATTATCATAGCTACATATATTTACATCAAATACAATGTATTGTTTTTGAGGTCTTGTATTTACTATTTCGCCTTGTGCCCATTGTGTTATATTGATGTAAGTATTTACATCTTAATAAATATAATTAATTCCGTGACAATGACAGCGAGGTACCTCCGATCGAGAGAAATGCGAGAAAGAATTTTAATTGCCGGTAATCCTTTCTAATTAAAAGAATACGTAACTTTTCGATCGTTGCGTACACGGATGATTCAATCCAAAGTCTGGTTAGGATCAAACGCTATTACGGGTATATACATTTGAACGAGAATTCGCAGGGAGCTGTTATTCGCGAGCTTTAATTTCAATATACTCAAACGCATGAGATGTTTCTTTAAGAGTAATTAAAATTAAAATGAAGTATGTTATGATTATTTATAATAATAAGTATTGTTAAAAACCAAAGATTTAAAAAAAAAAAGACAAAAATGAAAAAAATTTAGTCCATGCACCCGCCCAAATAAAGAATGAGACACAATTCAGTGAAAGCTCTTCAAAGAGAGATCTCCACAAAAGCAAACAGCAGTGAAATATACATATATCCCACACAATCGTAGGCGTCTTGTCGAATATGTATATGTACGATATAACCGCGCAGGCCGCTGCAGATCCCGAAAACGGGGCCGTTCGAAACTCGTTCGCAGCTGTATTTCATACTATAAAGCGCGCACATATACCTATATAGCAGAGAGCGCGAAAACCTCTCTCGCGGGCGAGCGCGCGCGAAACCTTAGGAAAAAACACAATGTAGATTAATCCGTCCCTGTACCAGTGCCCCCACCTCCCTGCCATCGTTCTCTTTGCGGGAGCAGCGAGCTGCGAGCGAGCAGCAGGAGCTCGGCTCAGTGCACCGCCGCACGACGTCGTGTGTGTTCGGCGCGAGCGGACGCACGTATCGCACATATATTCGACACTCTCTCTCTTTCTCTCTCTCTTCCGCCCATGCCGAGAGGAGGAGATAATACATATACAAGTGTACATAAGCTGACGGACGACTGTGGAGCCGTCGTTCTCGCGTAGTGTAGAAGGAGGAGCGAGGAGGTGACGACGAGGAGAGGAGTAACGTCGCGGGCGCAGCTTTCTCCCCTCGCGAATAAGATGTGAGCAGCAGCGCGGGCCCAGGTCGTGCGGTTTCTCTCTTGCTCTCTGCAGATGTATATGTGTGATGTGCGCGCGGTGAGAGAGCAGCAGAGAGTCTAGGTGTATAGTAACAGCGCCAGAGGTTGAGGTAGAGAGAAGAAAGAGAGAAGTGCTGCTCCGTTCTGCTGCTGCTGATCGGCGGATATAGGAGAGGCGAGAAGAACGAGAGGCTGCAGGAGGTAAATACGAGGGGATGTCGTACAGAGACTGTGTGCTTGCGATGACGAGGGTTTTCGAGAGGACGACGGGAGACTCGGCTTCTTCGTCGCGCCTTAACCTAATTTCGTCCGGTGGGGGGCCCCCCCGATGGCGAGAGCGCGCGCGGACTCCCTCAAGGCCTCTTTCTCCTGTTATATACACGTCTCGCTCTCGCGACTTTTGTCACCGTCACCGATGTAGCTGTCCTCCAACTATATACATGCTAAATATGTCCGTGTACATACCATACTTGCGCGCTGGCTTATCGCGCGCGCGATAAAAACTATCGCGCGTGCGATGTCCGTTAAGATTCGCGCGCGCACTGTGTATACGCACTGCCCATATGCATGAATGTTTATGAGTCGCGTAAGTAGGTAGGTATACGTGAGTCATTCGTCGTGAGTGAGCTGTCTCACCGCGAGAGACAGTGAGAGAGAGCGAGAGCGAGAGAGAAAAGAAGGATGACGATGGTCACCTTGGGAAGGAGTCGTCGTCGTCGGTGACGGTATGATTGTTTAATGGTATGTGCTGCCTGTCTGTTTCAAGTGTGGTGTGCGAGGTGTAAACCATGCCAGCGCCGCCGCCGCCTCCGCCCGCGCCAGCGTTCAACCTCGGCGCAGGTTCACCGGACCAGAGCCGAGGTGCCCTGCTCCAGTCCATCCGGGCTGGCAAGCCCCTCAAGAA
This sequence comes from Torymus flavipes, assembly GCA_030522905.1. Taxonomy (NCBI): domain Eukaryota; kingdom Metazoa; phylum Arthropoda; class Insecta; order Hymenoptera; family Torymidae; genus Torymus; species Torymus flavipes. The sequence continues at coordinate 23,187 of JAPYZO010000266.1, read as the reverse complement.
GACCGTCACCGTAGACAAGAGCGGCCCTCTCATAAGCAGTGAGTACTGTCTATGTGTGTGCCTGCATGATACAGTTTATTGGCAAAAGACCAGTGTTTTTACGATGATACTGTTGTAACTGTTGCAGGGAAGGTGCGAGGAGAGGCTTCAGGTGGACCTTCGCCCAATGCCAACACCAAGTCGCCTACCTTGAACTCAAGCGTGGGAAACAGTATTAACAATGGAAACCCCATGGGACTGGGTGGCCTGTTTGCTGGCGGTATGCCCAAACTGAAGCCTACTGGTATGAGAAGTAATTTAAAGAATGAAAGGGATAATGGCAATGGACCCACTACAAATTTGGGCTCTGCTACTCTGCCAAGTGTAAAAAGGGGACCACCGCCAGTACCGCCACCAGCGGCACAAAAACCACAATTATTTTCACCTGGCAGCCAGTCCACGGAGTCTGTCAATTCAAATCAGAATGCAGAGACGCCAAGGACCTCCTTTGGAAAGCCTACATTGGCACCAAAGCCGCCAAACATGTCTTCCGGTGCTGCACAGCAGAAACCCTCACCACCACCTAAGAAACTTAATCTGTCGACAGGCAATTCAGTGTCCAGGTAAAGGTTCAAAACTATCTTGATAAGTGCTGAAATATTGAAATATGGTGTTAATATCTGCAGATTGAACATAGATTTATTACTATTAATTTTATTGAAAACAAACTGAAACAACACTTTCATAAGACTGGTCATTCTTGTTAGTAATGCAATTATAAGTTGAGAATAAATTCTGTGATTCAAAATTTTTACAGTTATAAATAAAGTAAATTTGAAAATGTAATGATAATAGTGACCAATAATTTAGTCATCTATACTGTGCTTAAAAAAGATTTTATATCAATCAAATCTACAATGACAGATAAGATAGTCACACCTTGCTTGGAATAATATCTTTAAATTGATAATTTAGGTGCACTTCAATAAGTTAAATACAATTTGTCATTAAATTTAAGTTAATAGATGAAAATTAGTTTTACAGGGTACAAAAATATTTTTAATCTGCTTTTAAAAGAAGCAAAGAGAATGTATCATGTAATCAATTAAAAATCCAATTTCAGTTAATTAAGTAATAGGTGATTTCCCTAATTATCATTTAAGCTGATCTATTTAATTGGAAATAATAAAAACCTTATTAAATCAAAATGTTCTTTTAAAATAACAAGAATAAATTTATCCATTGTTTTAAAATCTACATAATAATGTTAAAACTCATAAAAAACTCAGCTAAATTAAGCTTTGTACAGTTATATTGATAAGAAAACAAATGATAATTTTTTCTAATCGTTACTTTTTAGCCATTCAACACTCATTCGTTTAAAATTCAAAGATATATATTTTAGATAGAAAATTCTTGTTTCTTGTATACTAAAATAATCCTCGTCAATTATAGAGCACAGAGTATGCGGCTACCACGATCGCCACCGGTGCTAGCTCCGACGCCATCGTCTTTGCACCAGTCGCAGGACTGCCTGAACGAGCCCCAACACAGGCCGACGACGAACCGAATTCTCAGGCCGCCCGTGCAACGGCCACCGTCACCACCAACGTCTCGGGGACCAAACACGACGAGCAATGGGGCACCGATAACGAGGGTCGCGCCACCGCCTCCGCCGTGTCGGGCACCGTCGATGCCACCTCCACCGCCTCCACTACCCCATCGCTCGAGCTCCTCGGCCTCGTCGCTCGCCGCTGCTACGTCAGCAGCAGCAGCGGCTGCGGCGGCCACGTCGAGGACGGCACCCCCGGTACCGCCACCCCCGACGCCACCTACTCGCGGCCAGTCGCTGCAGCAGCGCAATGGCCAGATACCTACGGCCATATACGGCATGGGCCCCGGGCCCGCGGAGTTCGAAGCGCGCTTCTCCGACATGTTCCACTCGATAGCGATGTTCCCACCGCCCGAGCCCTTCCGGCGCGTGCCCAAGGTCTACAACAGCAAAACCGGTGAGCCAGCCCAACCTGCCAAGGGTTACGGCGCTCTCTTGCAATTCGCTTTGAGGAGACAGTCATCCGTCTTCGACGTCTGATTCATTGACAAGCCTTTCACCTGTCTTTTTCTTTTTTCTCTTTCTCTCTTTTTGGTCTTTTTCCTCTTGGTCTTTGATTACTTTTATTTCTTTACCTCGCGGTGAGAAAAAGTTCGTGTGAAATTCATATGCCGATTGGCGAGATGGTGACCTTCTTAAGGAAAAAATGTACATAGTAGGTCAATGTGAGAAAAATGTCATAGAAAAAAATGGATAAATGAGTTTTTGCAGTTTTATTTAGAGAAAAAAAAACATGCTATTGCAAACAGTAAATGTATACGTAGTTAAATATTGAAATAATAATATTTAATTGTTATGCAAGGCAATTGGAATGATTTAAATTAGAATTCAAACAAAAACTTTATGTTCTTAGTTTTGATTCAGTTTACAATTAAATTATATTTCATGTACTTATATAATAACTGTATGAATTTCACACCAGACTTTTTATGTATACTTTTTCTTTTTTAAGGGATAATGGTTTGCTTTTGGGAATGTATTAGTGTAAGGTGTTGTGCTCCTTGAGTGGGCTGCAGGAGTCAGTCACGTTCATTGGGATATTAAAAAGTTTATGAAATGTTGATGTAGCATGTATTTTTAAATATTGTTTTGCACTTATACTGCGATAAGAATTGACGATATATTTATTTTTATTGTTATTGAATAATACATATTTTTTTATTAAAATTAATAATTGTAGAAGTCAGTTGTTCAATAGGTTATTTGGGTGCGCGACTTGTACGCGGCAGACCCGAGTTCGATTCCCACCACACACACTATACTCGTGAGAATTTTATTGCTCTAGTCTCGAAAAATACTTTATTTTATCGCAGTAAAAGTGTAAATATATTTGCATACATCGTGTGATATAGTTTAGTGACTATGTTTTTTTATTTTATTCAAATTCATTTTATTTTTAATAAGGTTTATATTATTATAAAAGTATAGTATTTACAATTTGAGTGTACTTTATTGATTAGTACTATGCAAAAAAATGTGCCAAGATAATAAAGATTTAGATAATGATATTGGATATTTTTATAATAAATTTTGATGTTACAATTTCATAAAACTGGTATTTAGAGCAAACAGTCCTAGTTAACACTAGACGAATTTGCACCATTAGAGTCATTGTTCACTTGAACTTAATTTGCCAATTTACCAAAGCTTTCTATATTTTCTCACGTGTTAATATGTATAAACCTTTCTAGTTTATTTCTTATTAAGAATTAAGAATATACCTAATATACATACTTTACTAATACCAGTTTTGCAAGAATAGCAACCAATACCATTTTAATTAGTAGCATATAAATCCAAGAAAGTTAATAATCAAAATATATCTTTAAATACTCTACTTTAAGTATTATAAATCTTAAAAATAAACTTATTCATTTACATTATTCAAAAGTCATGTAACATAATATCTAGAATTCTTATTTATTAAAGGTGCACAACACCTATAAATTTTTGTTATGAACAACAAAAAATGTTAGTTTATATTGTTACTTTATTCTAATTCTGTTCAATTTTTTCATTTAAATTATTTAAGCATGCAATTTGCTTATTGAAAATTATTGACAATATTAAAGGCTTAATATTTCTTTGTAAATCAAAGTTTAATCAGTGTCACTGATGTATATTGAAATGAGTTATCAATGTTAGTAGTATCAGTTATTTAGTGTAATACACCTGAATGTACATGTGTAACTAGGTACAAAAATTTTAGATAGCTCTTATCAAACTATTACTTGTTTATTTCAAATAAGCCCAGTTTAAAAAATACTTGATGTCTAACGGTGACTAATTAAAATCAAGTATGAATGTATACTGAATCATCAGCGTTTAAAATAAGGCTTTTCAAGACTTTAAACATCTTGTTTTAATAACCAAATGTATTATTTTCATCGATTCATGCGACTAAACTCAGTGCAACTAACTTCAACACTGCTACTGGGACAATTTGGATGCACTTTAATTTATTTATTATTAGAAAATTATTGGCCTAATAAAGGTGTAAATATTAAATACAAAATTATTCTAACACTGTAGTCATTATCTGCATGTAACAAATGCCTGTATATCTGTCCTCCTTTTATATGAAATAGCTTATAGTTATTTTTTTGAGTGAGTTAATAATTTATTCAAGCCAGAAATCAAAGACTGAAAGGAGCATTTACATGTACAAATTTCATGCATATGCTTTCGATTTTTTCTATCACTTACTAAAGCAAAGATTTTCATTCAAGTTCATCCTATTCACGTATGATTACGCGCGCGTTAAAAATATACATATTACAAAGCGATGATTCTCAGCCGTCTGCTGCTGTCTTTGTTTCCCTGGCGAGAATAAATTAAGAACCGAATAGTAGCTGACAAAATAAGTTGTATTAAATTTAAATTAATCTACACCATACATTGAATAACAACGGAATCTGGCTACTCGTTCTGGTCTCAAAGGAACATAAACTCACACACATACATATAACACACGGCTTTTTTGCGTGAGAAGAAAAACGGCTATGTCATGCGTACATCTCTCTGTATATGTAAAATTATGCGAATGAAGTCCTCATCACCGTCAGTCCGATCTGTGTCTTTTTTTCTCTCTCTCTCTCTCCTTCTCTCTTTTTGGGCATGGAGCAGCATCTCTCGCATGTGTATACATAGATAGAACAAAAAAAAAGACATCTACCTAGGTAGTGTGTTTATAAAACTATATAAGACAATGGGAAAGCAAAAGGGAGAAATCTAAACCACGAAATTCTTCTTTCTTTGACAAGTTGCAGCGGCTAAGCAACAGGCGCCTGCACCGCCCTTGCGCTCGGTGAGCAGCAGTACAGCAACGAGACAGCAGCCCCCACCGCCGCCCCAGCAATCGTCGTCGTCGGCGGCGGGGGCCGCTCAGTGGCAGTCGCCGTCATCGTCGCCCCAGCAGAACGCCGCTTGCTAAGGACGGCTGCGCTCTTGTCTGTGCTTTCTTCTTCGTTCGTGTCGGGGAGAGCCGAGCCATCCGGACGATCTTCCCTCGCCTTATTTATGAGAAATAATAATATTATATATGATGATGATGATGAGAGGAGCGATAATGAGGTGGTTTTTTTTTTTCGTTTAACAGAGATGAGAGTCGCGCATTACATTATTATTATTATTATTATTATTATATATATACATAGTTTGATGGCATATATATAGAGAGAGGTGAAAAAATGGAGTGAGAGGAACACTCGCGGTGTATATGTGTGTGTCTACGCGTGTGCGGATGTGAGATAGATATAGAGAGAGCGAGAAGAGAAGATTATATTATGTGTATGTAAATCGTGGGTGTCTGCGTGATGCGCGTATATATATTATGCGAGCTCCAAAGTGCCCCTTCGCACAACCGTTGTTGAGAGGACATCGCAGCCCTCGGAATTTAGCGAACCCAGTAGAGAAAGTTCTTTTATCATTCGTCTCCCTCTTCTTGTTCTTCTTTTGAGGTTTCGAGAGCGAGGCGCTAGTCGACAGTTTTGTCTCGGTCGTAGATTTTGTTTGTGAAGAGCGAGAGTTTTAACGTTGAGGTATCAACTAGTATTCGAGTAATAACGATGCAGCTATTTACTTTTTATTATAATGTAGACGAGTAGTAGAGAAGAATTTAAAAGAGGGTTTAATAATCTCGTCTTTAAAATTTTTTTTGTTCTTTCGAGCAGATATCGTAGTTCCTTAAAAAGAATTTAAAATAACTAAAAAAATTTAATAACGAGATTTATAAATGAAGTGTTTTAATTAAGTCCGAAATACTAATGTTTAAAAAGTGTTGAAAAGGTCAGGAGTGAGCTTGTTAATTAAAATTGTAACTGCAATTACTTTAGATTTTAAATGAAAGCCATATCTTAATGTATTGTGCTCTATATTCTAGATTATATTATGTTATTAACAATTTTTACAAATACATTTAAGAAGATAGTAAGAAAGTAATACATTGCTTATTAAACGTAAAGATTTTGAGATTTTTATTCGTAATTTACTGTTGAGAAAGCATAATAAATTATAGTATATTTAAATTCGTTGTTACATATAAATTTATGAAAACTATTTCTACCCAACTTTGCTCTTCACAAATAAAACTACATCCGAAATCGGACAAAATTTGGTCGACCGTTCGTTGAAACTTTGAATGTCTAAGGCTACAATAATGAAATTCAGCCAAGAAATGAAAAAAAAAATAAAAAATTAAAACGTGTACGCTATAATAACACGAAGAAAAAATTGTACCTGGTCTTCACTAGCCGGGATAATAATTAGTCAACGATTTTCGACAAGCATAGAAATTGCAAGTTACTAAATCGTCTATGATAGGATTGTGAGTCACCTGATTTTTCAAAGTTTGCTTTGTTTATCTTACTGCATCCAACATAGCTTTTATTTAACAAAGCATCAAATTAATTTGTACATTTTAATAATGCCAATTTTAAATTTATGATTTATTGTGCAAATGATTTTACGTGCAAAACGTTAATCGACAAGTATATTTTAAATAAATTTTTTTATATTAATTGTATACGTCTCCTAAATACTAATACCATATTAGAAGTTAAAATATAAGATTGCAGTGCAATCACAAATTTTTGAAAAATGGGTGAACTCTGTTAAAGGGCAATCGTATGACATGTTTACTGCAAAGCGATTTTCAGAAAGTCTCTTAAGTTGCCAAAATATTTTATCTTGTAAAAATTGTAAGTACTATATGTTTTAAATGGAGTTAGTTCAAAAGGGAATTTGACAAAATATCATAAAATATTTTGGTAGCTTACTTCCAGACGAATCGTTCATGAAAATTGAGCTAATATAATTAAAGATGTTAATCTATCGAAGAAATAAATTGTGATAATCTTCATTTTTATTAATACCTAAGTTCTTTTTTATTTGCGCCTTTAACATGTGTGTATAGTAAAAATGTAAATATTACATATCACAGAATAAAAATATTTGAGTTTTATCCAAACTAATTCAAATTGTTTTACTATTTTGCTTAATTTTAACTTAACTTATATATGCTACATTAACTATATTAATTGCTGTTAAACGGATAATAAATTGATTTTAAACGGTTTTAGCAGTACAAAGTAAACTTACAAGATCATCACAATTTTAACGTACTACGACGACTCTTTACCTTTATTGATAGGATGTACTGGAAAAATATATTTCCTTTATCAGAATTGTCAGATTAAGAAAATACTTTTACATACTTTCATTTATAAAGAGTGTCATCAGTTGCGGACGGTTTTTATTTGTTAAACAAATGCGATATCAGTAAGTTGTGATAGAAGGCAGATTTGCAGTTTCTACATTAGCGCCATGAACGATATTCTTCCTTCCACACTCATCATACATCGCCAACGACGTCAGGAAGAGCATTTTTTTTTAATTAAAAATTATGCCGAAATGTAACGGAAAATAGTATTGCATGCATTGTTTTTCTGACGCCGCTGATAATATTAGCGTAAAGAAAATATTGACAGTGCTGGAAAAAAGATTTTCCCTATGATAAGTTTGGCTAAAATTTATTCTTTGGCAATTGAAATTATTGCAATGAAAAATTACCAAATGTAATTATTATTGCTTATAATAATAAAATTATTAACGATTGTATATACTACGTATATTGAAAATTATTGCGCAAAGGCTTTTATTAAGAATTAGGAAAATATTCTTACTTTTTTAATATTTATGAAAAATGACGGAATGAACATGATTGAAGAGTAGTTTTCTTAAAAAACATTCCTTATAACTTTCTTCTACAAGCTATTATTAATCAGAATTTGAAATGAAATTACCTTTAAATTCCACTTATAGACGGAATCTTTTTTCTGATGCTGCAGATAGCAGTGCTTATGCCGTTATATGATGGTACGATGCACTCATTTGTCGTAGGCCCTACAAGCGCGTACAAAACTGAAAAACTAATACTGACGATACACATAAATGTATGTGCATAAACAATTATCTTGTAATATTGTTAAAAATATAGTATTAACGTATTTTAAAAAATGGAAAAGAGAGAATTAAAAAAAGTTAAAAACACTACACAACATAGTAATCATCGATTTTTATTAAATTAAACGTACAGAAACGAATGCGTTAAGAAAGAAGTGCGAGAGGCGCTCACGCCTCGAGCTCTTTCTCAATAATTTGGCGGTACTCGTCAAAGCCTCCTTCTAAGCTGCTGACAGAGCCTCCACCACACACCCACAGTTCCTGACAAACCATGCGAATGAGCCTTTCGTCGTGGGAAACCAAGATAACGCCAGCCTAAAACCGAACATTTATCAATTAAATCTCTTAATCCTCTAATTATCATGTTTCAAAATGAATATAAATATTCTAAACTATCATAAACTGATTTAAAAAATTTTTTTTTTTGTTTTTTTTTTTTAATCATATTATTACATTAAATACAAAAATCCAGTCAATCAAATACTAATATATTTGTTTCCTTATTCAATAAAACCTTTTATAGAATCAACGAATCCAGATTAAAAATGGACTTACTTGACAAGCGTTGATAGCTTTACCAAGAGCTTCAATTGATTCAATGTCAAGATGATTCGTAGGCTCGTCCAGCACTAAGAAGTTAGGCATGGCAGCACACATCAGTGCAAAGGCAACTCTCGACTTTTGTCCTCCCGATAACGAATGAATAGTTTGCAGTGCCAAATCGCCGGTAATACCAAAACTGCCCAACATCCTTCGGTATTCCTCGATAGGTTTGCCTATTCAAAAATATAGATTCATAAAATTATTTGAAATCATATAAAATTATTATTTAATACAATGCACGAAATTACTTATAATTGATTTATAAAGCTGTAGTCAACTTTTAGCGTTTACACTAAGAAACAGTAACAATAATAAAACTTTGATGAATGGGACTAGCAAGGCGAAACAAATATAACTTTGACAATAGCGAGTAACAAAGTCATTAATAAAAGAGCAAATTGGTAGGTGGTATAAAATAGAAGTAGTTGCACTTCCTGCATATAAAACTCTGTACATTTTCAAACACAGGCATATAATGTTCTCCAATACTTTAGCTCTCGAAGCCTTAACTTATTCGTAGAAAATATAATCGCAAATTTCGTGACAATCTTACCCGGAAAATGATTCTGCAACAGCTCGACAGGACAGACCCTGAGGTCAAGTTGGTCCACGTGATGCTGGCTGAAGTAACCGAACTTGAGGTTGCGATGCGTGTGTATGGTACCGCTGGTCGGGCTGAGCGAGCCCGTGACGATCTTGAGTAGGGTTGTCTTACCCGCGCCGTTCTCACCCACGATGCAGATGCGCGACTGCAGGGTGGCGCTCAGGGAGACATTAGTGAGGACGTTTTCGTTAGTGTTGGGGTAGCGGAACGACACCTCGTTAATCTGGAGAATAGGAGGATTAAGAGCCTCGACTTCCGGGAAGCGTAGCGTCACCTCGCTTTCCTTCTCCATCGGCTTCAGCTCTGGCCTGCATATGTGGAAAAGACATCCTTCAGAAACTTTGATTCAAGACTCAACATACTTTTTAAAAACGCTACTTACAGTTTTTCCAGCATTTTAATCTTGCTCTGAACGCTCGAAGCTCGATTAGCATTGTAACGAAACCGATCGATGAACTCTTGGACGTGAGCTCGTTTAGCCTGCTGGGCGTCGTACTCGCGCTGTTGATTGCTCTCGCGCTCGCTTTTCGTTTTCGCAAACTGCTCGTAATTGCCACGGTAGTGCTCAATCTTCTGTGCTTTCAAATACAATATGTCGGTGGGAACCTACAAAAATACGAAATTTTTCATATTGTAATTGGAAATTTTTTCGAAAAGATAACGGATCGTTGTACGACTTTGCACGCATTTCTTTGCTGATAATAATATCAAATTATGTTATCGAGTTAACGGTGTTTCAGTTACAGAAAGACGAGTATGTAGGTCAACCGAGCATGATCTACTTAAGGTGTATGGATTTTCTCAAAACCATAACTTTCATTTTTTTGCGAAATTCGTTATTATTCTTTTAAACTCAAACGTATTATTAATTTCTGATTGAATTGTTAACAAAAACATTATGCGCGTAGAAATAAAAAACTGGTACATACATCCCGCTTTACGTGTACCTCACATTTCAGAAACTCAAAACGAAAATAAAAATGAAAAATTGTATACTTACGGTATCGAGGAAATTACGGTCGTGGGAGACGACGAGTAGCGTCGTCGGCCAGGACTGCATGTACCTCTCCAGCCAGAGAATGGCCTTGATGTCCAACATGTTCGTCGGCTCGTCGAGCAGTAGTAGATCCGGCCGAGAGAACAACGCGCGCGCCAGGGCGAGCCTCATACGCCAACCGCCGGAGAAGGCCTTGGTCGGCCACGCCTGACGCTCCACCGAGAAGCCGAGACCCGAGAGGATCGTACTGGCGCGCGCTGGCGCCTTCTCCACCTCAGCCATCTGCATCGCCTCGAATACCTTTGCTGTGAAAGTAGAAATACATGAGTTTATTATGGTATTCTATACCTATAATGGTTTTTATTTCACGAAAGAATATCATTTTAATGGTAATTGTTTTGTAGTATGGCATTACGCTGAGTTGCGAAGAAATTGAAATACATGAGATTCATTGGAGGATGTGCTTTAATAGTTCCTTTGATTGGCGAGTTATCGTGTGTTGATTACGTGACAATGGAATGCGCTATCGGAATTTTTCATTGTTAGTATAGAGAAGAGCTAATTGTTTTAAGGAAATGCGAGTATATAAATATTTATGTGGATTTAATCAATATAAATAATGTAACAAATTAAAGTATACCGAGACACTAGATTCAGCAAAATCAAAGAATGACGAAATATTATTCTCAATATTTTTCGACCCTGTTCCAATTTTATAAGTATGCAAGAATCGAGACTACACTGCAAGACTAGGTAAAGTGTTATATGCTACGTGGAACACATAATTTAAAATTTTCCAAATTAAACGGGCGTTAACGATTAAACAGTTAACTTTATTGCGAAGTGTTTGAAGCTAAAGGAAAGGTGAATATATGGTAATACTGTCACGAATTCCAAGTAAATATGCAAATGACTCGATGCTAGAGGCAAAACAACTATATTTTATATAAAAATATAAAATAACAATTTATATAAAAATTCGCAACGTGAATCTCTTATAACTTGTATTTGCCAAACGTACATTTCATATCTAATAAATGTTGTTTTCAAACACATAAATTACGCATAAATATTTTTTTTAATAAATCACACTGCCGAGTTTGTTTCGTTATAAAAATAAAAAAAATAAAAAATAGAGAACAAATCTTATTTACCTAATTCCTCGCCAAGGGCATCATTGGCCTTGCCGCCTTCTTTCTCGATCGCCGCCTGCAGTTCCGCCTCCCGGGCCAGCAATGCACTGCGCTCCTGATCCGATTGCAGTACCGACTCGAGGGCGGAAGTTTCGTCGCCGGCGACTTCCTGCTCCACGTGCAGTACCCTTACATGCGATGGGATTTGTAAATGTTTGCTAAAAGAAAAAAAGAAAAAAATATAGTATGTTTTATGTTAATTTTACCGAGCGATAACGGCGTTAAAATGATAATTGATTTTTTCTGACGAAGCTACAGAACTACTTTTTCTTTTAATAAAAAACAAGTTGGAATGATGTCATAGCTTTGAGTTCACTGACGAGTTTTTCACTCGTAACAAACTACTCTTTTTTAAAATTTATAATTCCAAGGTTCTAAAACGAAACATTTCAAGGAAGAATAGTTTTGCGTTTTATTGAAATTCGAAGAAAAGTTTAATTGCGCTTGTAAAGCGGAAAAATTGGATTATTATCAAAGATGAAGCGTTTAATACTTATATAATTTACACTATGCATACCTATTAATAGAATATTAAAATTTGAAGAGAAATTTTAATTATTGATACCGGTCTAGAATACAAGCATTAGAAATAATAAATCTTACCATGATATCATTCTAAGTAACGTAGTTTTACCGAGTCCATTACGTCCCACCAAACCATATCTTCTGCCAAAGGCCAAAGTCAAATCAGCACCTTGCAAGAGAACTCTGTCTCCATATGCTACATCGAAATTCTCTATTCTAATATCGTTTGTTTTATTTGTACCACCCTTAGCTTCCAATCTATTGTCCTTTTTACTTATAACTTGACTAACTGTTGCAGTTTCCAACACTGGTAGGGCATTATTGTTTCTGCCAGAGCCAGGCTCACCACGATTTTCTTGTTTCTGCTTTAACTTTGCTTCGGCCTTTTCTAATTTTTTTGCGTCTACTTTCTGTAAAAATAAAAAATAATAAATTTAATCATGAATTCAATAAAAGAAAGATTATTTAATAGTTTTATGCAAATACAAATAATTGAAAAACAAGAGTTTATCAAATTATGTCAAAAGTAAAATTGCTTGTTAGTTTACTCACTGTAACATCATCTCGTGTTGAAACCCATATACTTTTTATATCGTCTATCTGGTCATCCACATTCGAGGCCAACGATCCCATGTGAATAGGTGCATTCAATACTTTGTTTAATACATTTCTCCGCCTCTGTACTTTGCCGTTGTTGCCACCCTTCAGCATATCCAGTAATTTCCTGCATATTTGCCTGCGCAACAAGGTAATAATGGTCAAGATCAGTATCAATGTAAAAGTTGTTCATTAGCTCAAAATGACTTCATCAATTAATAATGCCATAATCAATGAGCAGGGACGATGCAAAAATTTACTAACCTAACCTCGTTTTCTGACTTTTGCTCTACCTCGTGCAGTACCTCACCAATCGCTTCATAAACCTCGTCTGCGTCCTCAAAGTCGTCCTTGGAACTGTCAAGTATACCTGAAACAGTAAAACGAGTTTTCGTGAAAATCACTCGTACACTTTTGCGTTGATTTTGTCGTAAATTTCGACATTGTTTTACGAAAGCAATGTCAACCAAAAACGAAGAAAACACCGAGTGCCTCTCGAAAGGGAAAAAAAATCCGCAAGGTGTTTACCCTAACAGATTGACAACAATATGCACACGTAATCACGATCGCTCGGTAACCAAAAAGCTGCCTTGCACTCAGCTGACGGTGCAACATCCTCGTTACCACTCCCAGCCATCTTCACCATCTCGATCACTCGCAAATTAAATCACCAAAAAGCTATATGGTCCCCGCGCGAAACTGGAGCGCGCGCCCCGCACACTCTTTCTATACCGCAATGTGTGCACGTATATATTATTTGAGGTTAAAACCCACCTTCCACATATTGGTACAGCTCGTCGTCGATCGTCGGGAACAGACTCCTGATGTAGCTGCTACACACTGCCATATCACGACGGGAAGCAAAGCTCGCGGATGACGAACTCTCTTTATCTCTCTTTTCAAACTCTCTTTAAACAACGCCGCGTACTTCCCGTTGCGTATATAAGTATCATGCGTGTCTGCCTCTCCGCGACGATGGAGAGTAAACGTCAAAAAACGCGGACGGCTGAGCTTACTGCTCTTGCTGACCTGCCTGCCTGCTGCCTCGCTGCTGCTGCTGCTGCTGTGCGCGCGATGTTTATGTGTGTAGCAAAACTCCAGCACACATACCTATACTTGTACATATATACGCGCAAGCACGCATACGCCACGGGGACTACGGGAAGGGATTTAAATAATGCACGGTTTACACCGGCGCCCGAGTACAGTGCAGTGTGTGACTTTATCGTGAAAGTGCGGGTACGTACCTATAATACTGGTGTATAGGTATATGCAGTTTAATCTGCGAGTGCGACCGCGCTCAGGGAAAAGAGTTTTATAGGTATTCGGACTATATAGAGGCACGGCCGCAGTTGATCGTAATAGGTGAGCAGTACTTTATAGTGCGGGAAATTTTGAGCGCGAATGGGATGTAAATATTTACACAACAGAGTAGGTATATGCTGCTTTTTAGAATGATTAGGTAGAATGAGCGCTTGATTGATATACTTAGAAGCAATTTGTTTACGGTAAATAATTGTTTTCTCGGTTTCTTATTATAACGATTGTTAGTAGAAAAATACCTTATAAAGGAAGCATGCATTTTGGCTCCAAAAGAGAAAAATTATAATGTTGCTCCGAAATTTTAAACGTTGTAATTAGGTATTTGTTTATCTCATAACTATGTGAACTTTTCTAATTTCCATAGACATGAAATGACGTTTATGTAAATTATTAATTCTCATTGATTTTCGTAATTATAAATAAAACGCACTCAGAAATATTAACATTTGAATGATTAACATAAATCTCGTACCTATATAATACCTATTCAAAATTTCTATAAACGCTACTCACTTATTCGCACCAGACAATCCTACGCATAACCCTATAAATCCAATCCTATATAAGTACATCCACATATGGAATCTCTCCACGCACGCTCCTATATAATCTGAACTCCAAAATTGTCCGCTTCCTCCCACGCGGGCAATTTCGGAGCGCGCACTTAAACGCATGGCGCGGCATATGCAGCGTATAAAACCGCCTATAATACATCTCTTTCTTTAACCCACACGTACAGTACACCCACAATCTCAACCCGTGCGCATGCATACCTATACATACATTGCATACAATTTGAAACATTCCTCTCTCTCTCTCAAATAGAAAACAACGGCCTCCCCAACCAATCATCGCGGGAGCGCGGGAGTAGAGAGCGCGTGCGGACACCTGTCACATCTCGCGTGAAAGATTTGCACATCCTACCTATAAGTATAATAACTACCGCGTGGGAAAATAATGACTCGTCCGCGGCGGCAGCGAAGGGCATCAGTCGCAGGCGTGGGCGATTGATTGCACGCGGTATAAGTATATAGGAGTGTATATAGAGAGGCACGCGTTTTATTGCCCTCGCGGCGCGCGCGCACGTCTCTGGTATATATTCCCACTCGCTCGCCATCTTGCATCGGTGGAGAGCGGAGCGCGCGGATGTCCCGGACATCGTCGCTGTTGCTGCTGCTACAGCACCGATGTCGTTCCGCGCGCAAACGTTGTTCGGGTACGTCTGAAGGTGCTCAAGGATACGAGGACAACGGCGCTTGGAATTGAGTTTTGTGTGGAGGAGGAGGAAGGCGGACGATGCAGTAATCGATCGCGAGAGGAGTCTCGCCGTTCTGCGTCGTTGCGAAGGCGGAGAAGGATTGAGAGGAGTGAAGAAAGGAGAAAAATTGACAGGATGGCGACGGACGTCGAGGAGTCGGACACCGACGAGCACGAGAAGCCTGGGCCAGCGAAGAAGCAGCGGGTCCCGGCAGCCGCCACGAGTAGCGAGCAGCAGGATGGCAGTACCAGCGAGAGCAGCCAGCCAAGTGTGAGTACTTATTGCAGTGCTGGTTGGCCTTTGTCGTCCTTTGTTTGGATGATTTTTCGATGTTTACGGAGGTTTAAAGGGTTTCTGGCCTGGAAAATGTAACGATGAAGTTGACTAGGATTTGATAAATGGGTGGGCATCGTTTCGGAGCATTTTTTGGATGGGTAATTAAAAAAAACTAATTACTGTCAGTTTGTAAACGAACGTGATAATAGAGTTGTTTTGACAGAAAAGGTTGAGGTTTTGCAATACAAAAATTGTAATATGGATAATTTTTGCACATTAGTTGTGTAAATTGTATTTTGAGTGCTTTGAAACAGGGATATGGTACAATGATTGATATGATTGTTGTTTGTAATCAATTAACCTAACTTTCTGCTACAATGTAAACAAACAGCTGAGTGTCAAGATAAGAATGTTGGTATTTTTTTTTAAAGTGGCTTTTCATTCAAAACTTTTATAATAATTTAAATTAATGGAAAACTTACTTGATTTTTGAGTTTTTAATTGATAATAAATATTTATAGTACAATGCAATAAGAAGATGAATATTATTTTAGGAAGCACCACCAGCAGTAAATCCAGAAGAAACAGTGGATGAAGAAGAGCTTGACAGGCGTGCAAGGGAGAAATTGCGAGGCTGGCAGGCATGTCAAGTGGCAAAAAGCTTTGTAGATAATACAATAAATCGTGTTCTTGAAAATTATATACCATTTTCATATCCATTTGAAGATCCTTGGTATCGCCTCTTTCGAGGTAACCAAATGGAAGATACAGCTGTTACAATGGCCATACGTAATCATGGCCTAGTCCGTTTGTCGGACTTGAATCAATCGCCCTCTCTCATCAATGAGAGAGTATCTAATGTTCCTGAAAACTCCAATAGCTCTGAAGCATCAGCAACAGCTACAGCTGCGGAAGCTCCACAGTCATCTGAGGCAGAAACAGCCAATACCAGTGGCGAAGGTAGTTCACTCATTTACTTATCTGCGAAAGTTAATTATATCAACTATTCTCGAATATAAAAATAAAATCTAATGCAAAATTATGTACGAAATAGGTGATTGGCTGGATGATGCTTATGATAGTGATCACCAGCAAGACTTTCTGGACCGAGCTGTTGCTGAGGCTATCAAGAAAAAGGGATTGAGCACACTCAGCGTTGATTATGGTTGAGCAGGACGTTAACCAAGATTCCGTCCGATGGTTGATTCATTGTCGTTGAGCCGTGTCAAGTCTATATATATTTATATATATAACTGCTAAATTTTCTAAATACCTAACCATCGATACGTTGATCTTTTCTCACTACTGTATGTCTGTGTATTCAAGGAAATCTTCTATTTTAAGAAGATCCATCTAATTTTAAATATCGCGATATCCGACAGGATTGTACCCCTTGTCTTATATTCCCATATCGCAAATATATTCTGCTATAAATTCTTGTGAAATCATGTAATGAATCAATATTTCGGTGTTAACAGAAATTTAAGTACAATAACTATCATATTTGTCAATTTTTAAATTAATTAATTGATCAATGCAAAAAGATCAAAAACATTTGTTTACTAAATTTTACTTTTCTTTGACAAACGTTGCAGTAATTATGTTATATTTCATAATTTTTATTATTGTATAAATATGACTTACAATTTTTTAACAGCACTTTTTATTAAGCTAAAATTACTACTTTCTCAACAATATATAGCACTTTTAAATAAAATTATATCACGTATTTACTTATAACTACATAAGTAATCATGCATACACTATATTACTATTTAAAATACCATTAAAAGTAATATTAACGTTTACGTGAAAATGATAGAAACTTATTTTATGAGATAATATAATTTACGATGGACTAACTGTCAACTCATACATGATTTTTCTAAAAATTTACAGCAAGAAAGCGCACGCGAGCGCGAGCAGCCATTATTTGATAGTCATCCCTTTGTATTTAAGAATTGAAAAAAAAAAAAAAAAAAACGAGACTAAATGTTGTCGATATTACGCCTATCAAAATAGTCCGAGGCCAGGCGCTTCCGAGCTCCCCCTTATCCCGACAAACAGCCGCAAATATTCTAGTTGTAAATTATCTAGAACCGCATGTGTGCGAGGAACGCAAGCTGTGTTGCGTTTACATTGCTCCGTTGACTGAGGAAACCAATAAGATGCAGAAATACGTTATTTGAGTCGTGTACTAATCACGTTGATGAATAATATTCAATGGTATGGATTTTTAAGTCGGTTCCAATCGCTCGCTCTGTAGTAAACTTTAGTTTATGCAAAGTGAACATTCCTATGATAGATTATTAGACTGATTTATTTTTATTAGCTTTTTCGTCGCAAAATTATTATGTATATGTATAATATTTTTAAGCTCTTTTATTTTCGTTATATATTATTGATTTGTACGAATCAACTTGATTTTTTATGTAGTTTTTAAAAGATATTATATATTATTTTGAAACAGTACGCTTTATTTGCTTTATTTTTAATTATAATTAATAAATCAATACTAAAAAAGCATAAATATAATCGATTTTCTTCTCTTCATATAAACAGTATAATAAAATTACTATTTGGAAAACAAATAAATAAAAGTCACTTATTTGTATTTTCGGACATTAAATATTCACCTATTTAAATGTATGAATTTGTCAAATTTATGCAACTATATGAATACTTCCACTCAAAGTGTTTTTGCTACAATCACAAAAAGTTACTTGCTCTCTGTTGCAATTTCATTTAGCAAACACATTTTTTTTATGATAGAGGGAATTTTTTAAATTGTACAAATCACAAGATGAAATAATAAATAAATTACAGAATTATATGCAGAACAATAAAATAAACAATTTATTTACTTGAAACTAGTTTTGTATTATTTAACCCTGTCCCTTCAAATAGTAATTCTTTTTATTTTCTTTATTATTTTTTACTGTCATTGTCATTACAAATATAGCAAATTTTATAATTTCTGTGGTATTCCTACTGAAAAATTTCAAGTGAAATTCTGCTCGAGGGGGCGGTAAAAATCTTTCATTAATTAAAAACGAATATTCCACAATTGAGAACTGCATAATTGGTAGTTTTACCCCCAAATGAATTCAAAAATACACATTTCAAAACGTTTCAGATAATGTTACAATTATTAAAAATCCCAAGTGATTTCAAAAGTTCGTGAATCTTATAATATTTCCTAAAAAAAACTACTCAAAAATTGTTATTGTTATTAACGATTAAACCGATTTTTGAAACCCTGCAGCGGTTTTCAGCTTGAACGTCAGTGAAAACGAGGTGTGCCCGATATAGGACTTTTTTACGCGCGGAAAAGAGATAGGACTTTCTTATACGCGATTCGGAGATAGAACTTTCTTACGCGCTCAGCTAAGATAGGACTATCTTAATCGCGAAGCCGAGATAAAACTTTTTTACGCGCCAAGCCCAGATAGGACTTTCTTACGCGCTTAGCCCAGATAGGACTTTCTTACGTGTTGGGCTAAGATACTGTCGTTCTCCCCTCTGACGAATTATTGTTCGGAATTAAACATTTGAAAATTGTTTATTAAAATACGGAAATAAAAATTGAATTTTCTAGCTATACAAATATTAATTCTATCGAACTTTATTACACTAACTCAGTAACTCTACACAGTATTTACATCATAACAGTTCAAATATAGAATGTACAATAATTTACGCAATAATCAAACTTCTTTTTAAGAGCACAGCTTCTCATCCAAGTCTCACATACACATTCCAAATCGACCTCTCTCTCTCTCTTTCTCTCTCTTTTTCACACATCGTATTTGTCCAAAAACGGCTTGATCACATTAGCAACGACTTCAGGTTCGATCATATGCATGTGATGCTCGCCGTCGAGTGAAACCAGTCTAAAGTCTCTGCTGCTCCTTGCCAAGACATCGAGGATATTCTTCCGGCACATCTGTCTCACCTCACTGGACATTCGCGTTCTTGGATTCTCAATTATGAGATACGGACAATCGATCTTACCCGTCAACTCCGCCGCCTCCTCGGTCGCGTAGCACGACAGGACTCTCATCACCGATTGTCGCGGGTCACGCGTGTAGCAGTACGTGCCGTCTTTGTTCCTCCTGGTACCACGGATCATCAGAGTTCGCGCGACACTCTGGTCCAGGGTACCAAATACACTAGCCTCCATCCATCTCTTGAGGACGATGGGTTCAGGGTAGCTCCGCGATGGCTCGTTCGTCGCCAGTTTCTCGTCCAGCTCTATTAACTTATCGAGGCCTTCGCGTAGCATCTTGTGGCGTTGCTCGAGGTCGTACGATATGCAGGCGAGCACTGGAAGCCAGTCTATGGTGATGACGAATTCCACAGCCGCGGGGTAGACGCGAGCGTAGTTCTGGCACAGTACACCGCCCAGCGAGTGGCTCAGAAGCTTGATCCGCTCCCAGCCGAAGTGTCGAGCGATGAGTCGCAGGGTTTCTAGACATGCTACGTCGTCGTAGGAAGCACCCGGAGGTAACCAGCTGGAGTAGCCGTTGCCCGGTAAGTCGACGGCCAGGATCGAGGAGTTGTTCAGTAGAGGAGCGAGCTGGTCGAAGCTGCCCGCGTTGTCCATCCAACCGTGAAGGGCTAGTATGGGCTGTTTCTGGCTTGAGCCCCATAATTTTCCTGCAAGTTAATAGTTACACAAGTATTCGTTATTGCATGCTTTTGTAGAGTTAGTTTTTGTTTTTGAGATCCTCGCACCTTCTATTTTGCCCCATGGCACGGTGATCTGAACGGGTGTGAATTGGCATTTTGCAGCGTCTCTCGCATTGTGTTGAATGCTCCTGGCTGATATCAAGTAGCTAAATGTCCTGGTACCCAAACACCTTGTTGGACTTGAGAACATCTTTATGGTTTGATGATTGTCAACACCGTATTTAGTACGCACTAAGCAGACAATGATAATACCTTTCTTGAACTGAATAATGGTTTTTTTTATCCTAAATTGTAGTGGGACGAACAAAACCAATGGCAAGTAAACGCAATGTTAAAGAATATAGATGGAATGGAAATAATATTTTTTAACTTAAAAATTTAAAAAAGGATGGCGTTATAGGTAGGATGGTGACATCAGTGGTTGGCCATACTTTATAAGTTGTGCGAGAACGAAATTAGATATCCGGCAACTGGTGTCACCACCCTATATAACTTTTTTTTTCACCTCGGATAAATAGAAACAAACGTTCTTGGAATTAACCGGAATTTACTTGCACGAAAAAAGTCTGATCACCAACACATCTATGTCTCAGCGTTCTCTTAAATCGCTCACCGCAAAATATTAATTTATTATTACCTACGTATTGTTTTACTTACCCGTACAATAAATAATGAATAAATAAAAGTACAGTAAAAGCTCGGGAATCTACCATGCCGATATTTTTCCACTAATTCTGCCGTAGCACTGCGTTAAATACTACGCCGAACCTTTTCTTTACCATTGTCTTTATTTGGTCTCAATTGTTTATTCGTAAAACATTATTTAACCGAGAATGAAAACAACCGATAAGATTATTTTAAGAATAAATTTGTTTTATTTTTTGCTATTTTTTTTTTTTTAACGGTTAATGAAAAACACCATTTTCCATTAATTATTGCCGGCATTTCGATAGTATCGGTCTACTGATCTTTGCAAGGCAATCGATTTATTTACAATGAAAAATTAGATAATATCAAATGAATTTTAATGCTTATATCAATTCCAAGGTAACAATTAACATTTTATCAAATTTTAATGTGTAATCTAAAAGAATGATAAAAACTTCTTAAAGTAAGTTACCCACTCCTAAAACGTTTGTAAAATCCCAGAGTACAGACCTTGGTAGAATAGTAGAATATGCGTTATAGGGCGCGAATTCTATTCCCGCTGACAGGTATTATGAGGGACTGGATTCCGTGTTCGGAAGATCAAAACAGTATTTTTCGATACTAGTGCGATAAAAATGATTCTGACAAGAGTGTGAGTTCGCCCGAGCGAAGCGAGGACATAAACATAAAGACATCTACGCAGATATGCTTTTTAAGATAAAATAAGGGTTTCGAAATCAAGTCGTTGTACAAATACAATCTGTGTCTGTATACAGTTTTATAAAGTAATTAGAAAAAATTTAAATTTGTGAAATATTAAACCGACATCGCAAATTACAAATAACTATCGGCAATGATGAAAAACAAATTTTTAATTATTTAACAACTTTAGAACTATTTAAATAATACATTAATAATACTTGGAGTGAATTATATTTTTATAGGTAAATACAACAGTATAATAACAATATATTTATAAATAATATTTAAACAAAATATATAATTTGCTCTGTCGATTTCTAAATATCTGACCTATTTTAGAAATTAAATCATACCTATAAGTATAGAAAATATCTTTTTGTAACACATGCACGATTTTCGTCGTTTTTTAGACCTAAAAAGAGGTCCTAAAGGAACTTTTTTTGAACCGATTGTATCAAAAAATGCTATTTTTGACCAGCGGGAAAATAAGAATCCTTATTTTCCCGCTCCTCCAAAATTCCGCATAATCGAAAAAAATTTTATGCGCCCGCTGGGTAAATAAGGATCCTTATTTGCCCACTACTCGAAAATTCTGTAAAATCGAAAAAGGCAAAACGAGCTTGGCGGATCTTTCAGACAAACTAATTTCTAAATGTTAGATGCATAAAACAAATTAATGCTTATGAAATTAATGCATGAATGTTCTTAGATTTTTCCTCTGCATAGGTAAGTATATATAAAGAAAAGTTCGTTTTTAAAAAATATGACAGGGTCGAAAAAAATGGCGCACGGAAAAATTAGACCTACTGCGTTTTCCAACGAACGAGAATTCGCAACTTAAATATGGTATTGCATTCTATTCAATGATTTTCCGAGCGTCGGGGAGACCCGAAGGATGAGAATTTCTCCGAACCCCAAGCTGCGCATTTAAAACGCCCCTGCAGTAAATAAGGAAAATACCGGACGCCGCGTATGCACGCTTCTATGTGCCTCAGGTCAGAAAATTTGGACGCGCATCTGGCGCTTTTCTGTGGGGGAAAGCCCTATCGTGGTCGTCTGCGTCGATGTGTGAGCATCGTGATGCCACGCTCTTAGTGTATAGTACAGCGGACCGCGTGTAGGACGCTTTCGCAAAACGATCGTTGGAACGAAGGTACGCTCGCACGTTCACGACAGTTTTGGTTTGGAAAACGTAAGTTTTTTAATGATTTTTTCACTCGTCCAGTGGTGTTTGCACAGTGAGAAATAGGGATGGGAATTGGTTAATTCTTTTGAACTGAAATTATTCTTTGTCTCTATTATGTAACATAGATGGGTTGATCTTGATTATTTGCTATCGTAGAAAAGTTAAATTTTCCACAATTCCTAGTACGAATACTGCATTTAGCGTATACTTACCTCTCATCTTTTTCCCTTTCTGTCTCTAAATTTTTTCTCCCACTATATATGCACAACAAATCTCTCAACAAGCCAAATCCAACCTAACCCGAACCTCGAAACTTTAAATTATACAAACTAATTTTAATTTTCTTTTATTAATTTTTTGACAGTATAACTTGCGGAATTTTTTTATTTTTTTATTTAAACTTTACTTCGGCCTTATAGCTCAGAAATGGACGTTTACATCGGTTACTTAATACATTACAATTTATCTCACATATCTTGTACACTAACCCTTGAACTTGATTTTCGCCTCAACAGTTATGTATTTTTTTT
>JAPYZO010000265.1:0-30347 GCA_030522905.1 Torymus flavipes | reverse complement strand
ATATAAGTATAACTAACAATTACAAGAATGCTTATAGTTATAAAATAAAAAATAATATATAAATAATATAATCATAATAGTATTTTACCGCTAAACCATGAAACCGCAAACGTTCCCCATACCGTTATTTATTTAATATTTTAACTCCGTTTTACGTAACAACAACCTGTTTGATTTTTCTTTATATTACTATCAATGTTTTTTTTTTATTTCATTAAAATATAAAGTTAAATTCCCACTTTTCGCCTTTACGAATAACATAAAGCAAAATTCAAAAACATCTTTTGATCGAAAATTAAATCAATTTTTTCCTTCCTTTATAGTTTCCTGGAAGTTTGGAATTCCTTAGGAAACTTTTACAGCGTGCACATAACGTATATAAGTTGCGATGCCATAAAAAAAGTAGCAACAACCGTGAAAATATTTTAACGAGTCATAACCGCGGAGATTCCACACCGCACGCGTTATATCACGTTTGCCGATAATATTCCTACCGACCATCCCAGCCCAATATCACTAAATCAACCCCATAATAATCCTCGGCTTCCTCAATTAAATTTCATTTCGCCGCGCGATACAGCCACTCCTGAAATCCACCCGCTTACATAAAAGCATAAGCGGTCTTTTTTTATAAATCAAACGCGAGGCTCTAATCGAGAAATGCCTTCCAATTAAAGCGCTCGTGTCCAGCCAATTTTCGCTTCTCCCTCCTCGGAGACAATTAAAAAGACTCGCAATTGCGCGCTTCTCCTTCGCGCGTTATATAACCGGTGTGTGCAGCAGGTACGCAGCGTCGAAGATTTTCCTATCTGCGCAGTAAGTAGTTAGTGTGTACACAGCATCGCGGAAAGGGAAAACGACAACGACGGCGCTCATCTGCTGACCAAGAGGGAAAGTGCCTCGCGTGAGAAACTTTCAGCCGCGCGCGCGTGCGTCTCTCTTTCAGGCGGCGAGAGAGGAGCGAATAACGGGGATTTCGTGTGCGGCAGGGTCAATTGCCTTTTTAGCTCGCGGACTGGCCTCCTTATTCGTATCGAATGTGTATGGGTATCGGTTCTCGTGATGCGGAGATTCGTGTATTTTCACGCTAGATTGGAAGAAAAACGCGGCGCGGATGAGTTGCTGGTGCGCTATTTCACGCGGTGACTGTGTGGGAAACCAGCTATTTTTGTTTTGAAATCTGAGTTGCACGAGTGCGCTTTGTGCGATATTGACGGGTTCTCTTTTAATTTTCTTTGTGAAAATGCATGTACGTGCTAGTTTAAGCTTTGAGATTTTTTAGAATTTTGCGTTCCGTTGGATGTCACTGTGAAGATTTTTCTGACGTTGTGGAAATTTTTGTATTTTAAATTTAAAATTGTAGCTATTTGTAAAGTTGTTGGTAAACTAAGGTTGATGTTAATCTCTTAGATTATGTAATTCGCTATCTTAATCGTATCGTTCAAGTCAAACCTAACAATGCATTTTTCTTCATCTCATTAGCTTTATCTCGCATGCAAGATCCGACAATTGCAAAGAAAAACACATATCTTGAGCGTAACTTACTGTAAGAATACGATAGAAGGCTAGAATAAATCGACAGAAATTTACCAACGTGGTATTCCTCAAATGAACTATTAATAAGAGATATAAATTAAAGTAAATATAATGCACTAGATTTATTAAAAAATTTTATGAAATTTTATTTAATTACAAACTTTTATTCGTGCTTCTGAAAATGATATTATTTTGATGAAACCTTTCGTACTAATCTACCACACAATATATAGCGCCTATGTTTAATGAGCAGTTGTGTATAAACATTACTCATTAAACATTAGCTCATTCCGTTACGTCATTAAAAAACTCTTTAAGTGTTACTTCAAGAATGGTGTGTGACAAACCATAAAATTATAAGCAAATTATGAGCTGTAAAGTCTCTCCAATGAAATTATCCGAACAATCAAAATGTAATAGTTCGAAAGAAATCATTACACGCGACGTGGAACTTTTTTGATCGATAAATCTTCGTATTTATTAATATTTTGACAGGCACGCCGCACTTGAATTTCTCTCTGATTATTAATTATTTGCAATCATTGCCAGCGGCGAAACACTCGACACTTTTGCCCAACTCAAACCGCCACATATTTAATCGATAGTTAAAAATCGGACCCCCGATTCCGATCATTAGCCACTAATCATCCTCCAAAACAGAAAAAAAAACCCTCGTTAAGATTGCAAACGTCACCGCCTGCTACTATACTACACACGTTGCGCAACGGAAAACAGCCAAAAAAAGCCAGCCCTGCGGCGAGGAAGCGAAAGGACCCGCGAAAAAAGCGGACCGGCGTTTCACCCGCTTACCGCTCGCGCTCATTACATCGATATGCAATGCCATACTTATTTATGATTCTCGCGCGACGCGAATGTTTCGCAAGTCGCACGTATCTACGGAATGTAAATAATAATTGAATGAGGAGGCAATTAAGTGCATAGGGAAATAGTAAATCTTGCCCAATGAGTCGCGTTTTCGAAACGTTTAGGGCAATTTGGAAATGTCCAAGTGGTTTATTAAGGGTTTAAACGTCGCGGTGAATGTGAAATATGATGGCTCGTATGTGTGTGTATAAGTGACGGCGTGATTTCGAGGATGATTGATGCGATTGTATATATTTGAGCGTCAGAGGTGTAGGTATGGTGTTACGGGTCAGTTGCGTATATTAATGGCTTTTATTGTATGGGTATTTAAAATAAATGACGAGAGCCGATGCGAAAACTGCTGCCTGTTTTGAAATGTAAAGTGCGTTAGTCATGATACTTTCGTGATGCAACGAGCCGAGTGCTTTTTAAAGTCCTTGAATTTGAGCGTTTATTTTGACGATCCGGGGATCCCTTATTATCATCTAAATTAACAATAAATCTTGAATTGACGTCTTAATTAATGTTTAGTACATTTTTTTTAATATGCCTATTTTTTTTTTTTTATTTTTTTTTTTTAACAAGAGACTAATGCAATCGTTATGTTGTTACATGCGACACACATTTTTTATTGTATGGACATAAAGTAGTAAATCTTGTACTACAACTTTTAAACGAATTCCAATTATATGAATATTGCAAACTCTTATAGCATAAATTAATTCTCAATACTAGCACGCTAAAATTCTAAACCATTGACTCCAATTCCACAGGCACAATGAAAACCTGCGCGATAGTCCTGTTCGGCCTCTTGGCCGTGGCCGCGGCCTTTCCCCAGCAGAAGGACGGCCAGCTGTTCAGCAGCGAGGCTATCAAGCAGGCCCAGCAGACCTACCTGATCCCCAAGGACGCGCAGATCCAGAATGTGCAGGAGGGCATCGAGCTCGCCGCCTACGAGTCGATCCCCGGCAACCAGAGGATCAACCTCTTCGAGATCCTCGGCGACCACGTGCCAGCTGAGGTCGTCAACAACCTCCAGGGCCAGATCGACCAGATCGGCAGGAACTAACGTGTACCTGACGTCCAAGCGCTAATTTTGCGATCTCTTCCTTCTTCGTCTTTGTTTTCTCACTTCTTCCACTTCTGCTTCTTTATCTTCTTCTGTGTATCTACAGTTTCTGTTCTATATGATGTCTGTACTTCTTTTTATTTTCTTTCTGTCTCTGTACTGTTTCTTTGGCCGTTCGCTGCGATCGCTTGGAAGATCTCGCATCGATGGACGCGCAGCGAACCGCGCAAGAGTATTTATGACGAGCGAGTGATGTCGGTTTTTTTGTACTTGTATGTAGTTTATTTTTGCACCATATGCGAATAAAATATTTTTTTATTTTTTAATATAATATGCACTGTGTTATTATTTTTCCAATTTTCATATGAATTAGGCAGTTATAAGTTTGCGATTGAAGGGTTTAGTGTTGAGATTTTTCGCATTGAGCGACTGAGCATGATAAACGATGATATTGCGTAAACTTCTAAAATAAATTTTGTACGCTACCTAGTGTTTTTTTTTATTAATGTATGATAAATCATAAATGATTCTCGTTGATTTTTCAATATGATTTATTACATATCTTGAAATGATGCGTTAAATTAATATTTCTCAATAAAAAATATGTATATTGTATCAGGTAGTTGAAATGAAAATTGTTAACAGTACTAATATTTAAAAAAAAAAAATTTTTAATAACATTTAAATACTGAAAATGAACTAAAAAAAATTTTTGCTGAAAAATTGTATTGAAATTAGGGAAACTTTTACACTGGTTTATCTTTGTATCGACGCAAAAGTTTTATTTCCGAATTATACATGCAACTAGTGACACCGAGTCGGAGAAAGCTGCTACGTGCTCACGGAGACGTGCACTTTCACTTTTGATAGATTCCCACCACCGTCATTAAGCAACTCTTCTTCTCTGCATTTATCTTACATTGTACAAGTGCGAATTAGATATTGTTTTCTTTCAAATATTTTCTGAACTGCTAAACAATTATCACTACGTAAATAATTATTTACTCGTCAGCAACTTAGCATGCAATTATATTGACGTGGAATAACGATAAAACTGAATAAGGATAGGAATTAGTACTGGAAACAAGAAGGATACTTGTTACAAATTAAGAGTAGGACAGAAAAAGACATTAAACACGAAATTCATTTTTTTAATGTATTATGCATTTCTTAGATACAACATTTTTTATGAAATATAAAAGTGATATTAAAGAATTCATTTGTTATGTGTACAATGATATTTACAAAAATAAATATACAATTGTACACATATGAAATAATAGAAAAACTTGTAAGGGGAATGAAGGTGTCGATTTCGTTCACTTTTACACAATGAAAAATACGTGGATGAGATCTAACTATATCATGCGCAATTCCAATGTTCAGTTCTCAGAGGGTCTTCACAAAATAAAGTTTCACTCCAATCATTAAAAAAAAAGCCCACTTTTTACTGTCTTTGAACAAATTTGCACTAATCATTACAACTGTACACTACAAATTTCTCTCGGTAGAAAAGTCGTCTGAGTTAAAACATTATGTAATATAAACATTTTAAGAAACTAATAAACTAATTAAATAGAACATAAATATCCATATAGAGTGACATTTAAATCAAATTTCCATTGTCAATCGTTATTTGCTATATTAGATGAAGCTTATAAAAATATTTGTGAGCTACGACGAACTTTCTCAAATGAATGTAACAGAAAGCAATTAAAATGAAATTTTTCACTGAACTTACAATCGCCGAGACGATTTTCATTTAACTTAACAATTGTTAAATTGATTTTCTTCTTTTGTGTAGTTTTCAGACAATGATAGCAGAAAAAATTTGTTACATAATTAATTAATGTAACTTATGAGATGAAAGTCTGCTTGTCCTGAAGGTATTACGTTTCCTTTTTAATGTATTTGATGACCAAGTCTTATTTATTTCCTGAAAATTTTAAAAAGTTCGTAAGACACGTCTTTTAATGTAAAGTATGTGTCTATAGGTAAGTATGGAAATGAAAATTTAACGTACTTAGATTTCTTAGAGCTCCTGTGTCTGTCAGAACTGTCATCTCGTGACCGCTTTTTGCTGTTAGACGAATGCGATGAAGATGATTTGTGCTTATCATGTCTACTACTACTGCTGCTATGTTTGTCACGCCTATCGTGTTTGTCACTCTTTTTGGGACTGAAAGTGCATAAAAAGTAAGTTAGACTTATTATTGCTAAATATTTTTGCCGCTGATTATCACCTGTGTTTGGATGATTTGGATGGAGATGACACTTTCTTGTGTGATCCCGCGTTCCTTGATCGATCCGATCTTTAATGATTTATATATAATTTCAAGTATTACTCTCACATATCATAGATGATTAGCAGTTCAACAATGACACGTTTGGTATTATCTTTTAAATTATTTTATAATTAGTTTAAACAAAATTAACGAACCTGTGTTTATCTGATCTTCTGTCCTTATCTCTACTGGATGAACTCTTGTGATCTTTCGAACTTGACGAGCTCTTGTGCTTTGAGCTATACCTTTATTAAAAATAATTCTTGTTACTCATAAATCATTTTAATAAATAGCTACATAAATTTATATTACTTACTTGTCCTTTGAAGAAGACGAAGGTTTGACGCCTCCTTTTTTGTTTTTGAAATCCTCTCCGAAATCATCCCCCCTTTCCTTATCTTCTTCAGCCGCTTCTCTTTCGAGGTCGGACCAATCCTTTCCAGACTCTTCAGAAGAACCTAAGTCCTCTTCTGTAAAGTAATGTGTTAGCAATTAGTTTAAAAATTGAAGATATTTTATTATATTAATTTAGTAGGAACTAAACGCACCATCACTACTATTATCTTCTGAAGCTTCAGAGTATTCGGAATCATCTTCAGATTCCTCTTCGTCAAAAGAATCAGATGGCTGTAATTTAGATTATATTATTAAAAATTAATCTTTATTTTAGTCTATTCTAACGTTTGTTAAAGTGAAAATCTACGGGTTTACCTCATATGCATCATCTTCCTCTTCTTCTTCATCTTCTGCTTCTTCGTTTTCGGCATCACTTTCAGGATCTAAGAAAGTCCAACCACCACTCTCGAAGAAACCATCGGGATCATCGGTTATTGTTTTCATAATCTTAGTCCAATTCAACGATTGAACACCTTCCGAATATCTAATATCACACGAACTGAAAACAAATTTGGTTAAAATTAATATTTAAAAATAAGTAAAAGTACAAGTTTAAGAAAATTATTGTTCCCTACTTTAGCCATTCTTTGACATGATCCAGCATGTTCATAGGAATAGCATTAACCATGGAGACTTTTCGATGATAGTCTTTGAAGACGAAGATCATATCGAAATTCTTCAAATGAAATTGTACTCTTTCAAAATGCACTAATTCTGTGTCTTCAAGTGTAATCACAAATGGAGGCTAAAAATAAAACAAAAATCAAAAGTTATTTGCTTAATAGATAACCTTGAGTGAAAAAAAAGTATATAAAATCGAAAGGGAGATGGGTAACAGAAATTCGTATGTTCTAAACTTATATGGAGTTGGTATTTCGAAGAGTAGTATCAGGATTGGACGCAGGCTGCTCGTAAAACTTTGTAGGCCACTTGTCGATCGCTCCCAATCGCACGCTCCTCTAATCACGTCGCTTCGAAATTTCCATATTTTCATTTTACCGCGCTTTTCCCAATGCCCTTTCTACATATGTGGGTTCTGTTTGTTCTGAGTGTTCCGACCTACCTATCCGTCCTGCCTGTTGTCACTACGGAAAAAATAGTAACGTATTTTTGAAGGACGGATAGGTAGGTCGGAACCTTCGAAACGTACATAACATACAGAACACACATACCTAGAAAGGGCCCGGATTTCCGCGGTTTCATATTTCCATTCTAACGCGGCTTTCGCGGTTTTTGACGTTTCCATTCCGTTCTGTTATAAATTTCGTAATACGCGGCAAAATAACAGACTTAACTTTTGCAACTCAACCTGTAAATTCTAAGTAGCTATACGGATAATGACTATCCATCCTTTTTACAATATTGATTCTACGCGTTAACAAACATTTTCCAATATTTACAATAATCTTTGAGTTCATTGGTTTCAAATGTATTAATTTTAGTTTCCGTCCGCAAAAAAAAAAAAAAAATTACTGTATAAAATTTTGAAGTTTTACCCATTCTGTAAGATTTACAAGGCAGCCACTTGTTGGCTGAAGAAGGACAGTACTTCGGAAAGGTGCACCAGGGAACCCAAGTTCTCTGAATGGTGTATCAAATTCAATTTCTTGTTTTGTCATTGATTCGACTTTTTCGCAGAAGCTCTTGAATGCGGTTTTCAATTTATGCCTAAGCTCTCTTTCTGACTGTTCTGCCGCTAAGTCATCACGATCGTGCATGTGTTGATGTTTTCCTAAATCAGTTGTGATTTCTCCTACTTCTGTATAAAATTGCACGTCAACGTGTTTTTTCTTACCAAACATGATGGCATGCTAAAAAGATTATTGAAATTTATTAAAAGCGTATTATAAAACACGATCACAAGTATTTAGATGTAATATATCTTACTTTTAAATGAAAATGAAGCAATATTATCATTTCTCCATCACAAGGTTGGAAGAAGGCATTTTTAATATTATTATACAAGATATCTACTTTGTCACCTCTGACTGAAGTGTATCGGAAACCATTCGTATGCGCTTCTAATCCACCCGTCATTCGCTTACTAACAATATTCGGACGAATGTACAAATCTTTTAATCTGGGGTTGCCTTTGTTTTGTGATAGAACCAGAGTATCTTGTTTTACAAGATCTTCTTTTTCCCTTTCTTCAGCTTCTCTGTTTTTAAATTTCTTTTGAACCTCTTTAATCAATCTGAAGGCAGTGTTTAAATTTGATGATGGTGCAGATATTTCACCAGGTTCTTTAGTATTTGTGCTACGATAGGTTCTGCAATAGAAAAATGCACATTGTAGATACAAAGCCTATTTTTCAAATTAAAAGATTTTTTGAACATATTAAGATTTTTCTTTTATACACTTACACTTCTTTAACAAACGTGGCATCAGGTTGAGGATAAACTCCTCCTTCATTTCGACCCATGGTTGCACCAGGATGGAAAAAGTTAATCCTAAGGTAAGTATAATCGCCTTCAACAGACTGAGATATATTTTTAATTGTAGATATATGAAAGGGAACTGGTACTCCATAAATTGGCAAAATTACAGTCTCATATTTTTTATCTAAAACAAGTACAATTGAAATTATAAAATTTTCATAAAATATGATTTTGGAATATATTATAAATATGAAACTCACCAACAAATAATTTAAGTTCTTTAACTTCTGGATCATGAGGCATACTGCCAAGACTTTTGTAAGAAACAGTGGATTTACGAATCTTTTCTTGTTCTTTTCCACTAGATTGCTGAGCTAATCGAGCTTTAGCAATTTCATTCAATTGCTGACCCAGTTCCTTTTGATGTTGTTTTCTTTTTTCTTCTGAACTGTGTTCAGTTCTCAACTTGGATTCAATAACAGCTGTTCTCTTTCCCCTTCCAAGAAGAAGCGGTTTGTCAGGTTTTGGTTCATTTTCTTTGCCACTGTCCTCTTCCTCTTCTTCATCATCTTTAAGGAAAATACCAACATTTTTAACTTTCTTCTTAGATGGAGTAAGAATAGTTGCTGGTTGCCCCTGGAGTTATTTAAAATAAAAGTTAATAATATAATCTTTAATAAAAAAGCTCAATAGTGTAATCAATAGTTATCAATTTATACCTCATTAACAATAACAGTATCTCCTATAAATAGAGCATAAGTCTTTGTTTCTTTATCATTTGCTTCTGGATTTGCAAGATTTGCTAGACCAACATTGACATTGAAAACCATTCCTTTCTTTGCTACTGCATTCGTTTTCGGTCCCACCATCAATGAGCTTTCTCGGAATTCTATTCCCATGGCAAAACCGAAATTCTTCGTGAGATGATCTACCATTTTTGGCTTCTCTTCTTTTACAAATTTAATAGCTGTTTCATAAACTTCACTTAATTTTGTTCCCGCTGTTAATTTTTTCAAAACCTCCTCTTCAACTTGTAGCAAGAAATTATAATTTTCCTAAAAAAAGAATAATAGTTGAATATACAATTCTCAACAGTATTTTACTATAAAACTATTTCTTAAATAATTTACCTCAATAGCTTTTGTTGGGTTGACCAGTAAAGTTCTGACGATATTAGAACAATATCCCTTATAACGAGCTCCTAAAGAGCAAATTATAACTCCAAAATGTAAAACGTTATTATCACTAACAGCACTAAACTTCAAAGAATAATTCCCACCACTTTGAATAATAGCAGGGTAACACATATCTACTTGTGAAGTATCAACTCCAGAGACATATTTTTTATCTGTTACCGCAGCATCAACACCATCTGCTAGTTTTGTATGTTTTACTTTCTGTAAAAATTCAAAAATATTGAAACATCTTATCTTGTGATTTTATTATATATTTGTAATAATTAAAACAAAATTTTACCTTATCATTATCAATAATTTCTAAAATTTGATCTTTAAGATATTTTGTGAAAACATCTACTGATACAAGACATGCTTTTTTAATAGTAAGGATTTCTGCATCTTCTTTTGGACACATTACATATGCTACTGAGGCACTCATATCAATCTATTATAAAAGAAAACAAATATTATTTATGTACATGAAATACATGTCTGTATTGTATAACTGTAACATTCATGATTCAATAAGAAAATAACTTACAGTTTCAAAGCTTTCTTTCTTTATAGCAGCTTTCCACGCTTCAGCAAAAGCTGATTTATAATTATCTTTGGTGAATACTCCAGTAATTTTGCCCTTTTTGCTGCCCTTGATAACATCCATGAGTTTTACAAAATTAGCTTTGTCTTCATCACTCTTAAAAACAAAATAGAATTATATTAGAATGTATCTTTAGCTATTATAATTTAGTGATTTCATTTAAAAAAAAACACTTTTGATACATACTCTGTCTCTGATAAGAAGTTTTACTGGAGGAACTCCAGTATCTTCAGATTTTGCTTCTTCGAGTTTTCTTAAAAACTCAATTTTCTTTTTACTTGCTAAGAAGTAGATGGAATCCTCTGCTAAGATCATGACGGTGTCGGGCAGTTCGTAATTAATAAGCCACGTCTAGAATTTAAAAAGATGATTTACTAAGATAGTTATCTACATACTTTGGTATTATCTATAACTTCAACTACAGAATTGTTTGTACATTTCACAACAAATTAACTATTGCTTCTAATAATCTATTCACAGATAATATCATATAATTAATCTTCATTACTGCATGTATCCAACATAACTTTGGCATTTGTGACATTTAATGTTAGTGGAAATAGTAAATTTAATTATTAATAAACTTGATTTGACCGATAGAACTTTAGTAATACAGCTGATCATTGTTTTTGCACCACTGCAAGAACAAAACCCTCAAATCCAACAATCAACCACATAATAAACAATAAAAAAAATCCAATCCCTTTCAAATTTCATTCCCAATTAAATTGTGAACTTCCAAGAGCCTCGACACGTGCGAATTCCAGATCACGTTTGATTCATCGTAACTCGCGCACCAGCCAACGGTCTCGCGGATGTCAACAGACAGGCGCGCGCGCGTACATACCTGCAGCGCCGTGGACTTGCTGTACACGACGTCCTCGTCGGCTCCGACAACCGCGATGAGGCAGTCCATTTTGCTGAAGCTGTCATCCGTACCGGCCTCGCCATCCTGCAAAAAGTCAAACGACGCATCGTCAAAATCCTGCTCTTCATATATACACACATATTTCGCACGCGCGTTTCGTGGTTAGGAAACGCATATATGCCGCCTTTCAAAGCGCGGCACGCGCAACCCAAGCCACTCACCTTCCAAGCGCTGTACAGGCGCTTCATGCGCCGAAAAAAGACATCTTTGTCCAGGGAGACGTTGCTCATGGTTGCTGTTGCTGGTCGCGACCAGCGACGCCAGCCCGGGACCTAGGGATGAGGGTGTGAAACGCGTCGTCGACGACTTGCTGCACGCTGTGCTCTCTATCTACTTGCTCTTGTGCTCGCCGCACACACCACACTGCACACACCGCCGCCGATGCGTGCGCGGGAAGCTATATGGCGGGACCGGGGACGGTACACCGCGAGTGAACACAACCGAGCGTACGCTGCGCTATCCCACGGCGACAAGGAGATACGCACGGCTTAATGCTAGATTCCGTGTTCCGTTATTCCATCCTTTCTGGGAAATTCCGGGGTCTCTCACTCAACTTTCTGCCGGCAATTTGGAACCCAGCCTCGATTGTCTTGAATCTTGAATTCTTGACTACTTCTGATATACGTATAAGATGGCGTTGTGCATGTATATGATTGTTGTGATACGATTGGACGGAAGTTTACACCGGTGGTGTAGCGCGGACAATTTTTCTGGACGCCCGCATATTTTTCCATTTAAACGCTGCCGATAAATAACAGTGAATCTACATTACGTACCGACTACCGTGTACCATGGTATACCGAACCCAAAAAAGCTTTGTTCGACGTCTAAAAAATTTATTAATACCGCATAAAGTGTAATAGTCGAACACTCCAAGCTCTGGCAAATAGGTCTATTCCACTTTATCCCGTTTTTAATAAATTTTGTAGTCGTCGAACAACAATTTTTTTGGATTCGGTACATAGTACACGGCACGTAATGTGGATTCACTGTAAGTAATGCATTCGACGGGAAGATTGGTTTGGTTAATTTTATTGGGATTTTAAGGGGAAAATAATGGCTTTTCGACAAATAATAATGCATATTTGCTCTTTGGATATCGGTTTTTTTTTCAATGGGATCCGTGTCGTTACTTCGCATTTTTATTCTTTTGCTTCAATCTACTTTACCGATCGAGTATATTAGGATAATGCACTATTTTATTTCTATTTTCGATATTTCAACATATTAGATAATAATTCGTTAGGCCATTCTTATAAGCTTCTTATCGGTAGTTCATGTAAAGGTATTCAACAGTATTAAAATTTCTTTTCATTTCTATATAGATAATATATACGTATAAAGAATCTACCGATATAGGTATTAAATAAAACAGAAAAAAAAACTATAAAAGAATCTTTTCATTTATACCCTATTACAGGCCTTAATTGTATAGCTCTGTAACTGTGCTATTTTTTTTCGCAATTATTTACTATACGTAACGGAAATTCGAAATTAAAAACAGGACTAAATTTTAATTTCATTTTAATTAATGAAATTGATTATTTTTATTACTTTTTTATTACTGTATTATAATAGCCGCCGTTAACGTAAATAACGTCAGCCAATCCAATAATGAACCTGTTAAATACAATAACTTTTTTCAAAGAATGTTTAAAAAAAAAAAAAAAGAACATGTTTACTGTTTTTACAGGAGAACGGAGGATTTCATCTATTTTTTTCAACGTATATATAAATGATAACCAAAATGAATATTACGGCTTCAATTTTAAAATTCTCACAAAAAATGAGAATAATCAAAACGTGTAAATGTATTGTGCAAAAATGTGTAATACTTACGGTATGCTAGATAAAAGAAAGACTATCTTTTATGTTCTTGGTATCAAGTCAAGTTAAATTAAAATATTGTTGAAATCGAAATTTCTAAATCATAGTACGTAAAATGATTATGAAAAAGAGAAAATTTTTTTGGCCAGTCATGAACTTTATTAAATTAATAAAATTTGTTTTAACAACTAGTTCTTCATATAATTGAAAATCAATGTTTTAAAAGTAGGAGGTAAAAAATATTACAAAATATATGTTTATAAACTGCATGTGTAGGCTTATCCTTTTATTGTAAATTTAAATCTATTATAATTTATTACTTCTAGTTTTCGTTTTTTATTATTTCATTTTTTCGTTTATTTACATGCTAGTTTCAATTTTTCACTTAAACTTACAATATGTTAAAATATGAAGTTCCATTTCGTAACTTATCATCCTGATATCAAAATATAAATAAATTACATTACGGTCAATTTAAAAAAAAAAAAAAAAATGTAAATTTACAAACTTGCACTTTCTTCTTTACTAGATAGCTTTAAATTAACTTTCTTATTTAAATGTACATTCTGAATATTTAGAGCGAAGTTTAAAAACTCACGAATGAAAAAAAACGTTGTTCGTATCAAACAAGGGTTAGCACAAGATCATTTTTTTTTTATTTACAAATGCAAATCGTTGAAATCAAAGTTACAAAATTATTCTTCAATCGACGTATTATGCATAAGTGGGCTTCTTGTCTTGATAAAAAATTAACTTTTAACTTTTACTTACTCTCGTTTATTTTTATTAATATAAAAAAAAATACCAGCGCAAAAACTGTGACCCTTAGTCATCATCAAGTAACATAAAACTGTGGATTATACAAAGATCTTTTTGTATAAAATCATTCGTTTAATCTACAATGTACAAATAATAAAAAATGGTAAACACAAATAGTATCGTTTGTTCCCGCATTGTCGCTCAATGATTTAACAAGAACTAAAAAAAAGAGAGGATAAAGCCAAAAAACAGTATAAAACAACTTGACAGGTAATTGAAAGCAAACTTATCCACAGAAGCCAACAGAAGGGATCATCTTTTAAGCAAAGAAATTTCTCACATAGTAACACGTCGTTTCGTTTCTCACTTGTAACTCGTAATATTTACAGGATTAACATTTTACAAGCGTTGAAAAAGTAAAAAGAAAATGATTGAAAGGTTCGAAATAGCCTTGACACAAAAGTATCGTCTTTATTTCTATAAACCATCCGATGAATTCCATTGCACCGTGCCGATTTTTTTATTCCTCCTTTTCGCTCTATAGCGCTATAACAGCAGCACTTTTTTAATTGATGAACAGACAGACTAAACGATACAACGCCAAAGCTTTTTCTGTGGGAGAAAAAACTCGCCTACGTCCATTTGCTCATCGACCGACCACAATGATTTCTTACGTTCTTTCTTTCTTTCTTTCTTTCTTTCTTTCTTTCTTTCTTTCTTTCTTTCTTTCTCTCTCTCTCGTTCTCTCGCTCTCTTTCGCTCTCTCTTTTTCTCTCGTGAAAAATATCACATTTTACACTCTAAGGGCGCTAAGAAAATCCTCGAATTTCAAATGGTTTGCCTACTGACTCGTACGTAACACGCTACTTCCCAGTCTTGTTTTTTTTCCTTTAATCTAAATCATTACTTTAGGTGGACACCATAAATGCATCGCGCTGCTTCAGGATAATGTGGGGGAATGTGACGTCTAATGTTCATGCGGGACGTTTCTTATTTAATACTGAATCGTTTCTAGACCGTCTTGCCTTACGCACGCTTCGGCCGAAGACTCTTTTTATTTTCTTTATCAATTCATTTCCTCCATTATTTGAATTTTTTTTATTTTCTTCATTAGCTAGCATCTCTAAGGGTTTGACCCCTTCGACGGGAGCATATCGTCAGACAAGACGTGCTTGTACATATCCTGGTTTTCGAACAAAATCAGTTGTACTTCATTAAGGATACCGTATTATATTATACAAATCATAAAAAATTCATTTCGACGAATTTAAAATTTAATATACATCTCTTGATACACAATTACAGCGGTCATCGTTATGCTGGGATTTTTTTAAATATTTCAATTTCTCTAAAATAGAATAATTCATTACAATAAAGTTTAATTCTACTTATATCAACTCTAAAAACTCGCATAAAAATATAAAAAATCTGTAATTTTTAAAAATATTTTACTTCGCAGTATCCTT
This sequence comes from Torymus flavipes, assembly GCA_030522905.1. Classification (NCBI taxonomy): domain Eukaryota; kingdom Metazoa; phylum Arthropoda; class Insecta; order Hymenoptera; family Torymidae; genus Torymus; species Torymus flavipes. Next base: position 15,063 of record JAPYZO010000265.1, on the reverse strand, counting down.
AATGCACGCAGAGTCTTCTTCGCTATCGATCTGCCTCAAAGGATACTCTGCGAGTGAAGTGAGCCTCGTGTCCCTCGAACTCGTACGGTGATGTACGAGTTAGGTAAAGGTGAAGTGAAATTCTTTAAGCGAATCCCCAAAACAGATCGTTTATTGATCAAAAAGTAAGGGACGACGATGATAATAATAAGGAGTTTGATTCTCTGTGTCACTTTGGATGTACCGAACCATGATGCGTAAGTATCTAAGACCAACGGATCTGTACATACTTCGATACAAAGTGCACTCGCAGCGTATATGTGCAGTTTTTTTTTACAATTTTAACAGTGTGTCTGCAGTCTGTATCGTGTAAATAGGCAGGTCGTTTTTTCAAGTACACTCTATCCTCTTCTTGCGCTCGCTCGCTCCTTCACTTTCGTTATTTCTGCCCGTTTCGTTATTCTTCATTTTTTTTAGAAGAGCCTATCTAAACCTCCACATTATCTCGCACAAAGACTAGCTTTCTTTTTTCAAACGATCCAAAATAAACTAAGGGCACTTTTAGTGGCTTATGCCCTGACCTTCTTCAAGTTTCATGAAAAAACCAATTTTGACTATTGCTAGGATTCGCCCTACAACATCACTCACAAACTTTTCGCGTACTTCTACAATAGAAAAGCTACGATCAAATTGTATCAATCTTCGTTTTTCTTTTAAAAACTGCTCACTAGCATCTTATTGATCTAAAAGTTTTCACTAAACAGTCCTACGAATTGACCTTTGCACAGCGAAGGTAAAAAAAAGAATACAAAAGTTTTCGTCCATGTACAAATAAAATAAAAAATATATACATATCAATTAAATAAAAATAATAGGCAATATCAACTTAGGGGGATTATATATGTATGTTAAAAAGAAGAGAATGAGCGAGAGGAAAAGAGAAAGAGATAGAAAAAAAAGGAAGTGATGATTCATGATTAATTAGATTTAAATCACTTATCTTACATTGACGCGGCCGCGAAATACCTCAATGATTCAAAGGTCAACTAAGGCACTGCATTTACAATTTGCTCTAATAAAGACGCCAGTGAACAATATAAAAAGTTACAAATCGCACATTAAGGCAAGTATCTTAATTAGGATAATAAGAGATTCCAAAAAGTCCATCGAGCGCTGTAAACAACTTAGCCCCGACAACAAATCAGAATTCGATTTCCCTTGAAACTTGAAATTTGGGAAGATTTTTCATTTTCTTTGTATATTTCTAAGCAGCGTTTTTTCTTTATAGTTTCCAGTTTGTTAAAATATTTATTCACACTCTCTCAAGCGTTTAGCTCCGACGACTTATTTACGTCTTCCTTAGTAAATGTAATACCTAAAGTTATCCTGGAAGCCTATCAGCTTGACGCCTATGACTGCCCCGTTGCCTATGTCAGTTGTCGCTATTCAGCTATACGATGTGTTGGCGTTTTGTGGAGCCGTCGTGCCGCTTTCTTATTTAATTCTTATTATTCTTTTTTTTCTTAATTTTTCTTTCATTTGTGTGTATAGCATGTCGTACATAAATCAACACCGCGAGTATCGCTCTGCCCCTGCTCGCTCTCCTATTTTAAAGTCAACACTCAATCATTCTCTACTCGTTGCAAAATATTCAACTACTTTCACCTATTTTATCTTGGTGGATAAAATGTATAAAAGATGGCTGGCAAGTCAATTTATCGTGAGGAAGAATCTTATCTGACTTTACGTAATGTAATCTTTTTTCTCTCATCTATTCTTCGCATTTTTTTTTTGTGTTTTTTTTTCTTTTTAATGTAACTCCCCGTATCGACAAGCGCACCTCGCCTAACTCGTGTAACCCTCCGCGTAGTTGAACCTAGAAATGAAGAGGGTACCGTTAGTTATATTTCATGAACTGTATCGTCCATGCTTGTTAAAATCTAATAACGAAACCTAAGTTAAACCTATCTCTCGAACTCGCATTTATGTATTTTTTCTCGGCAATCTAATCGCTAAAACTTGGCCTAACCTAAAAATCTGTAGCCTACTTGGGCTGCTGAGCCTGGTATTGTTGATAGGAGTCATCCGGTGACGCTGCGTTGCTCGTCTGCTCGGAGTCGCCCAGGGTCATCGGAGCGTGGATGATGCTCGGTGCCGGGTAGGTCGTGTACGGATACGGATGCGGACTTATGTACTGCAACAGAAAGATTATCATTAATTAACATGTTATAAATACTCACATTATACTGACGTTATACGTTATAAGCACAAATAAATAGGTATAACGTACTGCAGCTCGAAATAGCTTAATAAATTCAATACTTACGGAACCAGTGCCAAGATGTAATGTGGACATCTGAGTCGTAAGTTGTGGAATCATGCTGTACTGTGGGTTGCTTGGATCAGCCGATGGCATCATCTGTTTTATGTAACAATTTCAAAAGTTAAATAACATAACGACGTTTCATAAATATGATAAACTAACCTTTTAATTTTCAGTTGAACAAGAACAATATAATTTTATATTTAACATTAAATTTAAACACGAAACAATGAAACTAATTCTAAGGCAATAATAATAAAAATAATTCTCTTTCAAGCATTTTTAAACAGACTACTAAATGATCAAACGAAAAGATAACGCGCAACGATTAAAAAAAGTTTTCCGAAGAAAAAAAAAACACGCGCAACGGAACTGAAAATCATCCTAAGTAGATAAACTCACGTCGACCTGTTGCATGTGTGGCGGAGTCTGTACGAGGTAGGGCGCGACCCAGGGCGCTCCGGGGACGTTGTAGCCGGGCATCGCTTGGCTGTAGTGTCGGCCGTACTGTGCAAGGGTTGCCGCCGGCAGCATGTGCGCCGTCGCCACGCCATTCTGGCCGATCGCTGTTGTGTCGTAGTTTAGCGTCATATTCTGCTGAGGAGAAATATCGAGGAAGAGTTAGTTTTGGGTATTACTGGCAGTGGACAGGGGGCACCTGCTGTACTTGTAACTGGGATTGAGAGACCTTTGACAGTTTCATAGTTTAATTGCAACATTTCTGGCAAAGGAATCTTAAGCAACAGGAACCGTGTGTACAGAGGATTTCGTGTCTTGTGAGAAATTTAGCTTTATCAAGTTAAATTTCTCGGAAAAATGTGTAGCAAGTAGAAAGGAAAGCTCAATTACCGAATTACTCACATCACCCGTTTCCCTCCATATTGTGCTCTTATAAAGGGACTTCTTTTTGTTGCCGCCGTCGGCAAATTTAACTAGCAGAGGATCTTTGCCTCCATGTAACGCTTTGCCGTTAAACATCTGAATAATCTGTTCACATTTTTCTTTGGACTCCATCCTAAAAGAGACATAAACAGTGTTAGAAATTGTGCTAGATCAGCGATGAAAACGATTAACAATATAAACTCTGCTTTATCCTGGAAAGTTTCACGATCAGAAGCAATTATTTATAAACAGACTCAACGTCGAATTGATGAGTTGAAGAGTGCACTTTCTATAAAAATTAATAAATCGTTAATCTATGATATTCATATATTTCGATCACAAAAAAGGAGTAAAAAAATAGACGAATTTCGCATGTGTAATGTCATTACGGTGCAAAGTATTAGGGAGTAAAAAAAAAGGATAATCATTTTTTCTCTCATCAAAATTAATTAATACAAGCAGAGCGGCATGCACAATTTCGTTTAATAAATCGCGCTTGAGAGGAAAAGCATCGAAAATAATTGCACATTGTTCCAGCCGGGCTACCGTGCGCGCTATACGCACACTTTGATCATCGTCGCGCGATGGTAATGAAAACATTGTGCGCCAATAGTAGTAGCAGCAGCAGTGCGCCTCTCGTTTTCACGAGCGAGAAAGAGAGAGTGAGAGCTGCGCGCCGAGAGTTAACGAGAAGATAACGAACCTTGCGAATCCGACGCCTTTACTTTGTCCGGAAGTATCGCGTAGGATGCGCGTGGAGATGACTTGGCCATATTGAGCGAGCAGCCCCTCGACGTCGTTCTCTTTGAAGGACAGTGGCAAATTGGCAATGTACAAGTTGGTCGGGTCCTGCTCCTGTTGCTAAAGAAATCAATGGAAGAGACTATGCAATTTATTGTCTTTCGGCGCCGCCGGCGTTTCGTTATTTTTTTCTCTTATCTTTTTTTTAACTAATTGAAAACTTTCTCTTGATTTACATCAGCTCGTCGACATCGTAAATTCTATTAGAAATGACTTTTAGAATTATTTTTTCGCATTGAATGACATAGACGTGTCGAATTTAGTTAGTAAAATTTCGTGCGAATTCAAGATGTCGATGAACATTCTGTAACTATAAAAAACTAAAATATAACTTTAAATGTAAAAAATGTTTCCAATTGCTCGAATTGTATCAAACGAATAAAGCAAAAAAATATACTGATCAAGAAGTTCACAAAATAAAAACTTTAATCCTATACGGAAATATATATTCATACTTTTTCATTTTGGTTGTTCAACGATATAATAACGTAAAAAAACAATGAAGACTACGACAATAATAAAGCTACAAAACAAAATAGACCAATAAGCTATGACAGTACTCGATTTGACTATATGTATATAGACTGCAGAAAATGCAAATAATGGCGGACATATTAGAGATGTTTTAAATAGAGAGTTCGAGGTATGAATTGTTTATCCTTAATGTCGAAAGTTTTTTTCATGCTCCATTGCATTACGTTACCACATTCTGGTGGCTCTCCAAATCTGCTTTATTTATTAGAGTTAAAAAAAAAATTAAGACAAAAATTCAAATGAAAATCTCGCAAATACTACAAAACAATCATAAATTCTACTTCACGAATTGTATTATATTTTGATTTGGTTTACAGAGACTCAGAAGGTACATTGACAAAACTGAGTTTTGTGAGAGACTTTACACTGAATGAATTTATCTACAAGTGGAGGAGGAAAGATAAGAGTACTGTAACAAGCCATCGAAAGCTATAACTAAGTAGGCGTATTATTCATATTTGGACGTTTTTACAACATTCCGCCAAACGAAAGCCAATAATCGAAGCACAGTTAGAGTCTATCTATATAGTAAAAAGTGTATACGAGATAAAACGGAATTGAAAAAATGTACAAGTAATAGAAAGAATTGAGACACGAAGAGAATAAACGAGAACATAGTAGCATGATTTAAAAAAATAAATAAATAAAAAAAAATAGTAACAAATAAAAATATTGAGAAAGAAATTCTTCGCGTTTCGGTCTTGAACGAGGGTCAACGCGAAGTCAACGCGAAGCGAGATAAATAAGCACATTTTGAGATCCACCATTTCTCTCAAATCTCAATCAAATCTACGATTACTTGATTATACTTATACTTTACGACAATTTACTTCAATCTTGCGAATGCATTAAAAGAAAGAAAAAAAATAGGTAATGAGAATGTCATTGTGTAAGCCAAGCTGATGGCACTTATATATTATGTATAAATATATATAATATTGTAAAAATTTAGCATATTACATTTAACGTTGAAATTTTTGAAAAATGTATTGCAAAGACTTATTTTACTTAATTATATTTAACATAATCGTCCATGATTCAAACGATCAAAAGTATAACAAAAACTTTGTGAAAGCTTCGTATAAAATGATTTTATTTACATTATAAATAAATTTGTGTAAAATTTGTGTTTGAATTCTGCACGATACATAACGATAATTAAATTTAAAAATATCCAACATGTGTTGGTTGTACATAGTTTAGTTTTAATATAAATGTAAGAATAAAAAAGCAAGGCGTATGCCAATCAGAGCCAACCAGCACCTCAAGGGTAAGTTATTAGCGCCTGATTCTGATTAAAAAGGCAAAAGAGCCAATGGTTAATATGAAAATGAGCATATGACCATGTACCGATACAAAGTTAATGAACAGGCTCATCATAATTAGCACTTTATGATTAATCTCTCAAGGTTTGACTTTCCATATGCATTACATGCTATCGACTGACATCGCAGTAGTAAGAGGCACTGTGTGCTCTCACCACTTTTTAGTTAGAAGAACCATTCCGAGTTAGTTTTATATGGTAAATGCGATTAAAATATTCAAGTCAGCTCGTTCGTTTCAAGTTTAGTCTTGTGTACGCTTGCTGTTATGGTCGTATTTCGATCGAAAGTTTTTTTTTGAAAATTTGTATTTTGTTGCCTTTTTAGTTTTGAAACAAGATGAAGTCGAAAAAATGTGGTTCTTGAGTATGTTCGTTTACACACTTGTGATAATGAAAATCTACTAAGTTATTGACTAAGGAATGTACAATGGAAAAAAAACAGCGAATGTCCGATAGTTCTCTTGCGATCGTCATGTTATTGTTTTTAATACTAAAGAACATTTAAGACAAATCGATTGCAAAATTTAGTAATTTTAAGATGATGCTAATGACTTTGTCTATGCTGCCATACTTCAAAGAAATCACTTCGAAAATCAGTTATGTTAAATTTTTGTTCAAGTTCAAGTTGTAAGAACTTTTTAAGTTTTGTCACTGACTTGAAGAAACTTTTCATCATGCAAAAGATTAAGCAATCGAAAACAGTTTTTGTTGTCAAACATTAAGATAAATTGTACAGCGCAGTATTTTTTATTTCTAGTTGTATTTTTTATCGTTATAATATTATAAGACGTACGAATCCACACAACGTTTTATTAAAATTAATTACTAGAGATATCTAGTTTTGATTTGAATTATTAGAGTTTGATTATAGTTTACGTACGTTTTCTTCGGTGCATTTTTAAAAGAACACATAAATTGTATGATTAACAAACATAAAGCCAAATTGATTAAAAATGTAATAAAGTTTGTAAAATTTTTTTTTCTTTATAATTTATACAATATATTAAAAAAAAAAGCTATGTAGTCAGTACTGGTCAGATATAAAGCTTATAATTAATAACTGGCGTAAAAAACGTTAAGCTTCAGCAACAAAACTTCAAAGTCCTCAAAACCATAGTATGGCAGTGGCCATTAAAAGCTTTCTTACTGACAACAGCAACAATAAGTTTTAAGTCCAGGGTGACAATAAGTATTAATCGCTGGAGGCTTGAATTAGTGCTGTAATGAATGCAACTTTCAGTCATGACTTGGAACGTGTTTGACATAGCAGTAATCAGCGATTGTGGCCGAGGTATAGCAGCAAGCATTATCAGGTTGGTAGGTAATGTAAGACAGTAGAGAGACAGATTCACAGAATCGACAGCAGTTTCGTATTTTAGATTAGAGAAAAGAGAGTTTTAGTAGGTTTGAACCGTTGAAAAAATTTATTGACTTTTTAACGTCGATTTTTTCACGCCAAAGCATCGTAAAAAAAACCATTGACGGAGTTGAATTATCTTCCGAAAGTACGCTATAAATAATTAAAGTCAAAAATGTCTTCGTAGTTAAACGCTACGCAGAAATTTTTCAAGTATTTTGAAAAATAAACTAAACAAATTTATAAAAATTTTGTATAAAAATATTTTAAATATTAAAAAAATTGAAAATATTATATAGTCTTATATTATTCTTGTTTTGTCGTAGGGATGTTTCGGAACCTCGGGATGGGATGATATCGTGTTCGACACTGGATAGTTGGATCGGGGGGATGAGAAAATGAAGAAAAGAAGAGAAAGAAACAGGAAGAAGAAGAGAAAGAGAGAGAGAGTAGGTAGAGAGGTAGAGAGAAGACAGAAAGATAGAGAAAGGTTTACTGTTACTGTATTACTGTACTTGCATGCACAACCAACGTACACTGGCCAGTCTACGGATCAACCAGATACCCACTTTCGCCATCTGCGCTTGGATACCCTTGGCGACCAGGGCTTTGACAGCACCTTCTGCCGCCACCGGTGACTCAAAGTCTACAAAGCCATAACCTGAAAAAGAACGGAATTCGCGCGTTGAGTGAGCTCGCAAATGCGCGCTTACCTTCTAAAGTACACTTAGATAAATCTTAATTGCCTTGGTGTTGCCAACATAACTCAGTTACGCGATGTATGAAATTTATAATTAGTAATGGAAAGAGAGAAATATGCATTGCACGTTGTCAAGACCAAGGTAATTAACATTTTAAATTAATATAATACTACGGTCTAAACGAAATTGAAAAAAAAAAAATCATATGAATTCTATTTTCTATGACGTACTATATGACAAGAAAGTAAGTGAATACGTAAAGAGAATCATGTTTTATTAACGTACATAAATATTTGGATAATGTATTCTGAAATTTATTCACATTATGACAATCAATCGGTTTTCCAATTGAGTTTACGTTTTATCTTTATTCTTTTACGTATGATCACTTTAAACTAGGTAGAATCTACCTTTTGTTTCCCAAAAAATATCGCTATGCGTGATAAAGAATAAATTGAATGTTTTTAATAGTAAATATAGTATTCTGTATTCTACATAACTATTCATTAGAATTGAACGGAATAAGATTGTATAAATTAATCATACAGAGTAAATGAACTAGCAAATGAACGATGACTTTCATTTTTCCGCGTTTTAAAGAGTCACTGATAAAAAGTAACGGATTCATCAATAACACGTGTCGACGTTTGTAGCAGGAAACGAGTTTTTGCTTGAGAATTTAATATTATACGTATACATTAAGTAAAAATAACTTATAACCGCGCATTCTTTAAATTATTAGAAATTATACTCTGAGCTAAACATAATTATCAGTATTACGTATATACTGTGCATTCGCTAGTTTATTTACTCATAATACGGTGTGAAAAATTTATCAAAATCAAAGTAGATTAATAAGTAAAAATTTTGAAAAACTAATTATGACATAAGAAAGTATATAAAGTAAACTAGTAACTAATTTTTGAATCCAAGTACGAGAAAACCGAATTTAAAACGTAAAAAAAAGATCACGGTACTTTAAGCTTTGAAAAAACTTTTATGACCGTGACAACAAAATTTATTTTTAACCGAAAAGTAGAAATTTCAACTAAGTACCTTTACATTTATTTGTATTTTTGTCCAGGATCGCCTTTGTCGAAGTGATGGTTCCGTACCTGCAAGATATAAGTTTTAGTGAATCTTTCAACAGGGCGTTTTCGTAAAGGAAGAATGTCACAGTTTAGAATAAAAGATTGAAATTTGAAAATTGATAAAGTGAGTATTTCGTAAGTTTATATGAGGAAAAGATCGAGTTTAACGCATAGAATATCAATTTCAATGGCTTGATTTTTCTGTAACGAAGAAAAAAGGTGGCAGATGATCTTGTGACTTCTCTTTGCGGTAAGCAATAGTGGAGTGGTACTTACTGAGAACACATGTTAACAAGGTCCTTGTCGGTTGTGTTTTGGTTGAGGCCACGTATGTAGAGGTTGGTTTTCGACAACTGCTCCGACTGCTGGCCCTGCATTGCGTTATTGCTAAGGTTAGTACTCATCGTTCCGCTTTGACTACCTGTGGCACTGCTAGAACTACTGTTTGTGTTCGCCGGGGACGAGGCGGTAGGAACTCGTTGTCCTCCATACTGCACGTGCGACAAGAATATGCATTAGATTAGTAACAAGGAGATTTGCTTTCGAAACAACGAAATTGAAAAAATTAAATAAAAAACAACGGAAGAAATAACAGAAAAAAATATATCAAAACAAAAATGAAAAAAGAAAAACAAACATGTACATGACATGTAGACAATAATCATAATAATCACCAATAAATTCTATAGAGAATATCAATTGACTTATAATGCAGACTTAATCATTAAAGTAAATTTATTTATATCGAAAAAATAAGTGAGTAAGTGAATAAGAAAATGTTAAAAGAAGAATCGACATTGTAATATTAAGAAAAATCAATTGCACTCTATCGCATAAAAATGTGTGTAAGATTTTTTGTAAGAGGTGCTGGTTACCAAGATTAAAAAAATGAGCTTTGTAAAATTGTGTTGTTAATTGTAAATAGTTCTATTCTGAAAATTTAGGAAGGATGCTTTTTAAATGCACAGAAAGCAGAGTTCAAAAAGTTGTGACCATAGAAAAGTATTGTGATAAAAAAGTACGTTTAAAAAGCATTGTAACCTTCCTTTTGTAAATTAGCAAAGTAATAAAAGCCATTTTGGTACCACGTACTCTTACAAAAAAAGTTTAATATGGAGGGCAGCGAGTTGAAATTTTCAGTAACCGTGAACAACAAACACTTTTAAGCGTTTGGTTCTTTTTTTTTTTAATAAAAACAGAATTCAATAGCAGTGATTTCAATAGTTTTTGCGTTCCAAAATAAATAAATAAAATTGTTTATTCTAAATAATATTCTTCAGTAATGAGCTATATACTCATACCATGATTTACAAATTGCATAACAAATGACTAAAGAAGAAAAATTTATTTACTAGTTACGTATGAAATAAATTTTTCTCACATTCTACTTTATGTTTCAAATTTTGTAAAATAAATCATGTGTCACTACTCCATTTATGTTTAAAAATGGCTTGCTCATGTACCGTAATTGTAACAATAAATCAAAAGCTTCAGAATTAACAAATGTGCTTCAACTAAAAGTATTTCTTAACGACAAAATCTCGTAAATTTTATTTCATTACTTCTTAGTCTTTTGATTCGTTACACTTTCCACTAAAATTGTGTTTTACAAGCATGCAAAATCGACAAAAATACTATTAAATCTAATCAGATAAATCGATACAACGTATTTTTACAGAAAATACAGTAGCTCCATCATAAAAAAAAGTTCCACTAAGAATACTAATTAAAAAAATAAAGTGCACTTCGTTTATACGTGTGACAGCGTGCGTCGATAACCTCGTTAGCCTCTATCTCTCAAAGAGTGCATATAACACACGCCATCACGCGCAAGAGCGAATTTGCCTCTACATTGCAGAGCGGTGCGATAAACAGGGTACATATAGTTATAAGAAAAGCACAGCAACATCGTGCACTATATATATACACTTATATACGAAAAAATAAATAAATAAAAAAATAGAATACTAACCGACGCGTGCTGGGCGTAGGTCGTGGCACTGTACGGATTCGGATTGGGCGGTATCTGCTGTCCGCTGATAACCGCGGCGGGCATCTGCGCTGCTGCAGCCGCTGCCGCCGCAGCGGCGCCACTCGGGTACCTGGCAAAGGGCGGATAACCAGCCGCTGCAGCGGCTCCCGCGGCCGTCGCGGCCGCGGCTGCTGCGGCGCCGTGGGGGGACACCGCGCCCCAGGCAGCGGCCGTTACAGCCGCTGCGGCGGCACCGCCGCCGCTCGCCCGGTACTGCACGGGATTGCCGCCCCGCGGGCCGCCCCCGCTCACGCCGCCCTTCAGGTTGCCGTGGCCTCCGCCGCCGCCGCCGCCTCCTCCGCCACCACCGCCGCCTCCTGCACCGGTGCTCGCGACGCCGACCTGGACGCCGCCGCCACCTGCGCTAGCCGGTCCTACGCCGACTCCGCCGGCGGTGTTGGCGCTGGCGTTGTTGCCGGCGTTGCTGCCACCGCCGCCGCCTGTCTGATTACCGCCGCTTCCGGCACCGCTACCGGCGCTACCGCCGTTCGCGCCTGTGTACGCCGGCCGAGGCCCGTTTGGACCCTGCAACAAATAAACGGACGAAAAGCCGTATGTTAGATATATTATGTCTGACTGTAAGTATATAGATATTTAAGGATTTGTATTTGCGCGGTTCTCTCTACCACGTTGCTTCTTAAACAGATAGAAGATTATTCTATATGCGCGGAGGTATTCATTCTTAATGAAGGAAGTGTATTTTTATAGTTGGAGCGATTTTAAGAATACTAAAATAGCAAATAGAGCGCGAAAGTGCGCTGTTATTTAGCAACAATGCGGCAGTCGCGCTTGCAAATAATGCAAAGCCGCGTGATTCAATAAAACCGCGCCTCTCGAAAGCTCGCGCCTTTTCACCTTCGAAATAACGAACAATGTGTCTATCCTCGCGGTACTTCACCCATTTTGCCTACTTGCTCAATCAAGGACGATAATTGTCCCTATGAATTGGCGGTAAAATTAATTGTCAATGGGGTTTGGAAATTTGTTAAAAATCTAAGATCATTATTTTTTGAAAAATAAGGGATCGATCGACTTGCAGTTTAATATATCTCTATAATCGCAAAAGCGTATTTATGTATGTGTGTGTGAGAGGAGGAAGAGGTGCATTAGGTAACATAATTTTCCACGCCTACGGACTACATGACAGCTGTCTCCGATTTCCCGGTATAGACGGAGAGTCACATCGATATAAGTATATAATAAGCACGACCGCAAGATATTCGTCGCGCGCGTGCGATCCGCAGAATCCATGAGGCGTTGACGCATTACTCAGACGCGCACGGAATATCTCATGCTGTGCGATTTGAGAAGTAAGCGATACGATACATCGCACTTCGATACGGATTGGTAAGTATTATTATTGCAATATTACAAAATCCAAATTCGAAACTGTAGCAAATGTTTATTTTGGTAGTTATTATTAATTGTCAAAGTAAAATAATCGTATATATAGATTAACGCAAAGGTAAGAAGCCATACAAAATTCGAAGCCTATTTCTTCGACACGATAAACCTAATTAAAATTGTTAAAATAAAAAATGTGACTTCGCACTCCCCTCTCTCTGTATACCCACCCACCGTCAGTTTGCCGGCCGGCGCGCACTTGACTTTTTCCTCGCGGTCGCGAGAGCGCGCGATGTCGACGCTCTCTAAATCGCGTGACGCAAAAAATTCCGCGCGCGTGCACATACACACACGATCCCCTTAAACATTGGCGTGTTGGCGCGTCGACGTCGCGGCGGATGAGTTCGCGTGCGCGTTATATACTCTCCCCGTGCGTTCACGCGTGTCGTTAAGTTATACTCGTCGCTAGAGCTATACAAGGTGAGAGAAAGAGAAAATGGGTGACGCTAAAATTATTGGTTTGTAAATGTCAACTTAATGAAGTAATGCGTATATAATAGCGTTGAGATAATGTATATTAAAAGATATATGCATATCGTTTCGAATATCAATCGTGTATACGAGCTTTAAACGAAACCGTATGCCGGATTAAATTATTGCTTTGATAATAGCGCGTGACAGTATATAATTTATGCACACAATGTATACTGCACACACACACATGCTAAATTTATTGGAATTAAATGAATGCACGAACGCTCGTACGTGTGTATAATGCAGGATATATACATGCAGTGGGCGTGTAATTTGCCAAGCGTTAAATTCCGTTGATTTTCGCGTGAAAATCGATCTGCAGCGCGCGTTGCCGAGTGCTTATAACGCGCTCGTGTTCAGATTTTACGTGTCAACTTCACATCAGTCCTAAAATCAGGTTATTATTCGCTGCTTTATTAAGCTAAGTAGAAACTACCGATCAATAGGCAGGCGCCGCCGCTTCGCCTGCGGGAGTACCGGCGAACGAGATGAATACACACGTACATAAATATATTACACACAGAGGCAGAAATTACACGAGCGGATATAAAGCGATTTTCCGGCACGTGACGTTATTTCGTGCAAATGAAATATAAATTCCAGCCGAATGGGCCACTCTATAAATTTCGTCTATATACCGCATAATATTTCGTCTGCGAACGCGGTTCAATAGGGAACGCACTACTGAATACAGCTATATATACTTCGTTTATGAAAAATTAACATTTTTATTATATCCCAATCTCACGCAGATGTACATTCCATTACACGTCCATATAACCTCAAGAACATCCTTCACACAGCCGGTATCCCCAATCGGCTAGTCATCAAACCCAATTAACTGCACTCTACAGCCATACCCTCGATCATTCATCACTGCTATAGTGGATAGACTCGCCTACAACCGTCCATTTACCAGCTCCTCACCTATGGCTCTTACACTAACGTGCCTCCTTGCACTCCTCCTCCGCGCGTGCACGCGAAAGCTACCCGCGCGTGATGCACGCGAGCAAGAAAAGCGCAGCACCGTCAGTCCTATATTCCAACAACGAGCTTAAAAGAAAAGTCAACGTTAATCCCTGCAAGATAGCGCAATGCACGTGTACGTTGGCTGAGTCAGGACTCGCAAGTAAGTATTATATATTTTTCAGCGCTTATTTCACCGGACCCCGATGATATATATATAAGATTGCCGCCACTGCGCTGCTGCTGCCACTACAAAGAGTGTATGTGTGAGTAATAAGTGTGCGGCAAGAGAGCGGGTGAGTAAGTGTGATGTGCGGCTTGGGGGATTTAGGCGGCGTTGCAGCTGCACACGCCCGGCCGTTGATGTCGGCGCGCGAGGATATTGTGTGCGGCCTACAAGAGAGAGAGGGAATGCGGCGGAAGGGTGGTGGGTGTGTGTTGTAACAATGGAACGTGTAATGGTCCCAACGGCGTTTAAATTAGATTAAACTCCGGCTGGTGAGGTACGAGAGAGTGTATTTTGGCTATCTTAAAATGTGCAAGATAAGACTCCTAGACTTTACTTATCGTATATAATTTCCTGAATAAAATTTCTACTAGCCTATTTCCAGGCAGGAAACCTCGTTCCCCACCCTCCCTCTCTCTCAATCCTAAACCCACCACCCCCTACCTCCACCTCAACGCTACTTTTTATCCATCTCCACACTCAACACTCTCGCGAAATAAACCGTGGATAAAGTCGTCGGCACCTCGCGACCGCCTTGAACCGCGGTGTCGTCGTCCACCGCAACAACCCTTGCAGTCGCCGCCCGCGCCATGCTGAGCGCAACTCTCTCTCCCTTACGCGCGCGCGCGCGCATAGAAGGGGAGGTGCGGCAGCAGCAGCGCAAAGTTTTAGGTTAGGTTTCCGCGACCCGCAAGCTCCCTCTCGGGCAAGCCCTACTACTACTACTACTACCATCGAACTTCCTGCCACCCTTCCTTACCTTACACACAGACAGCCACACACACTATCTACCCCCTTTTCTACCACCAACTTTCTCTCTCTCTCTAATTAATCCATCGGAACATGATAATCCTACCCAGACAGCCACCACCACAAACTCTACACTGATCCTTACCCCGAGACAGCTCCTATTATACTCCTTCTCTCTTCGCTATATAACACACACGCGCGCACAAGCCTCTTCTTAGG
>JAPYZO010000264.1:10194-40911 GCA_030522905.1 Torymus flavipes | reverse complement strand
ATATATATATATATATATATATATATATACTCAAAGAATAATTACAACCATAATTTTAAGATTTATTTTCAAAACTTCGTTCACTCATTAATCACATTTTCACATAATATTTTTCTCAAATTCAGATAATAATCGCACTTATCAGCGGCACATTATATCAGGTGTTTACTTTACGCGCTTCCGCATGGGAACCGGCGTTACGCCAAATAGCCGTACAGCAGCGTATTAAACCGTCCAATTAATCTAATTAAATCTCGTTTTTTTTTCTCTCTTCAAACGTCTTATAATATTCGCGTAATACACTTAGCGCATCGGTCTTTTTCTGTATCTCCGCTT
This sequence comes from Torymus flavipes, assembly GCA_030522905.1. Taxonomy (NCBI): domain Eukaryota; kingdom Metazoa; phylum Arthropoda; class Insecta; order Hymenoptera; family Torymidae; genus Torymus; species Torymus flavipes. The sequence goes on along the minus strand of JAPYZO010000264.1, from coordinate 40,575 downwards.
CCTTCTATTGCCTCACGTGCCCTCTCCCCCCCCCTCTCTCTCTCTCTCTCTCTCTCCCTCTCTCTCTCTCTCTCTCTCTCTCTCTCTCTCTCTCTCTCTCTCTCTCTCTCTCTCTCTCTCTCTCTCTTCCACTCTCGATATGAAAGCATTGCATAAATGATCGTCTAGCTCGCGAGAGAGCTCTTTCTTCGGTAAGTAATGTAATCTTGATCGATGGCTACTTTACAGCGGAGTTTAGACGCGGCGGCGGCGACGGTCTCTCCGCCGATTTCGGAAGTAACGAAACCTGCAGCGCATCTGCCCGGCCGCCTGCCACTTTCGACACTTTCCAACGAACTTACGTGAACCTTGAATCTCGCGCGGCTGTGTAACGAAAGTAAAAGTAGTATAATACGGAGTAGAGGAAGTATAGTGTGTGTGCGTGTAGACCTCACGCACGCGCGCGTGGATATCTATGTGTACGCATAATCGATTGCAACATCTGCGGGAGGAAATTCTGCAGATCCGCTTCGAACGAGCGGATGACTTGTGGGAAATAAGCGCGAGAGACGTGGAATTTTAAGAGCCGATTAGCCATCGGTTGAGTGCTATAACGCGACACACGTGCGGTGGTCAACACGCGTTAGATAGGAATCGGTCGATCGATAAGTAGCGTCGTTCCGATGGAAATTTTATGTGCTTTTCGGAAAACCGGAGGGACAATTATTCACGGTGCGGTTTGAGGAAAGAGGTTATGCAGAGGATTAAAAGTGCGAGGATGATTAAATATGAACTGATAGGGAAGTTATGGGTGGCCGTGTACTTTGCATATACATCATTATATTGTGTAACAGCCGAGTTATTACGTGGTGAGGTGGTATTGAACTTATAGGCGTAGTTAAGGATAAATAATAATAGAACTTTTACGGGAAAGAATTGATCGGTTCTAATCAGTTTTCGCCATTGATTTTGGGTGAAATGTGGCACGAGTTACAAAATTTAACGTTTCCATTTGTTTGAAGAAGTCTTTTGTTAAAAATTTAAAAACAAATAATTTGACATTATATTTTAAGGAAATTTTATTGAGATAAAAGGAGTATAATGAATATTAATTGGTTTGGCTACTATTAGACTTATTGAAAGGAACTTTTCGTCGTAATAATAGCATTTTATTATTTAAAAAGGCATTTTTATTTTTAAATCTAGCAATTGATGATAGAATGTTTACTAGAAATTTATTTTTTTTACCGATCCACCGAACATTTAACCGATTTCTTTGAGTAAATACTGCTGTAATTTAATTATTTTATTTTTAATATTAATTAAATATATCTTTTCCTTAGGAAAACTTGATTTCGTCATAGATATACTTCAATGATATAATAATAAAATAAACATCTATATATGTATGATTTTAGCATTTTTTGAATAAACATTAATTCTAATGAAAGTGTGTAGTTTCACACCTATATTAAACCTTAAAATCGAAGTAATATTTTCACTTCACAGAAGCTTCTTCTCACGAAATCTATAAAATACTTTGCAAATAAGTTGATTATACTGAAGAATCTGACAGTAAAATGAAAAAAATTTTGAGATTGCCTAATATAGAAGAACTTGATGTACCGGAATTTTGATAAGATATTGACTGAGATGGCCATCGGTTGGCGACATGTTTACCACCTGGCATGAAAAATAAATAGTATTACTTGTAGCCTTTGACATCAGAGATGACGGCCGCATCGGCGTGTAACAGGAAAAACAAACATTTTTCAATCTATAATTCCTACACGAGTACACCTTCCAGCGTGTGAAAATGTTACATAAGATCGAAAAATATGAGAAATTTATGGGAAATTTTCTCTTAGCCGACGTATATTCAGTTCAATAAGAATGTCAAGGTGAAATATAATTTCTTTCAAGGTAACAAGGATCTTGTCTATCACCTAAATGTAGAAGAGCAATTATATCGTTTTATTCTTCCTGACATTGATGTGCATTATTCTCTTATGCCAGAACTATCATGTTTCATTAATTACGAGGAGACGGATCATCCATCTAATTTTAATGCTTGTTCCATTGCACTATTATAAAAACTTGATAGCAGAAAGAAAAAGTGAAGGTTGCTAATCTGTAATAATTATACACGATTTATTATAAAACACATTGCCAACAGTGATTTATGCGTACAATATTATAAGTGTAGCACTTTAGAGTACAATAGTTAATGTTCCTTTTTGGACTTCAATTTAAATTTAGTCAAAAAAAAAATGATTATTAGTGTAAAAAATTAATTTTGGTTTTAATCATCTATTTCTTTCGAAACATTTAAGTGAAAAACATACGTACTTTTTTTAATTAATTCGTTAGTCATAAATGACGGTAGTGGTTGCAATGGATTCTTCAGTGACACGTATTAAAAGATTTCTAAATACCATCTTCCATACTTTGTCAAGAAAATTCATTCTCTAATTTTAAAATGATACCTTATTTTTATTAATAGAAACATAAAAACTTCAAGTAATTTCAATTTATCTTGTAATCGCAGAAATTGCTGAGAGTAAATTTCAATTTATATGTACATTAATGGCATTACAAGAATTTCTACAAAACATGTTATTAATACATTGTAAAGATCATTTTAAAACATTTGTAACGAAATCGAAAACTTATACACGTTATGTAAAATAAATTAACTCATATACAAAATTTTATAATCTTTTATAAAAATAAAACTATGTATTAATACTTATATATCATATTATTTGTTATCTTAATTTGATTTCGTATTTCGATTACCAATTACAAAGTCAAAAAGATAAAAGGAAAATACAAAAATGTCAGTAATCACATTATTGACTTCTTGATCTGTCATTCTTTTAAGATTACCTTTTTAATCAACTAGTAAAATGAAACTCTATGATCTTAAAATGATAGATGAATATCCATTGAAAAGTTTAATTTTGTAAACAAATAATCATGGTATAACAAATTAAAAAAATTTGCATGTAATTGTTGTTTACATGAAAATTGTTCTCGCGGAAAAACCATTCCATCAACTGCTTCATCATAGTCCGTAAAATTATTCGTAATGATGTGAATTCGTTTCTTTCTATAGTCATGGTACTTCTATTTATTTTAAATGAAGCTACGCCAAGCTTACACGTAACTGCTAATAACAAAATGAAAATAAAAGATTTATTTTATTGTTCTTCGTAGAGAAATCATCAAAAACAATTGGTAACGAAAATTTAATTATTATTATTATAGTTTTACAATATAATTAATTAGTCCAAAACTAGTACCATATTATTGAAAAACTATATTGGCCGAATCCATCTCAAATCAGGTGGTCCAAGTATAAGGCCTATATACCTATCACCGATCAGTATGGAATGAAAGTATTTCTGTTCTTCTCCAAAAATTGTTTGACACATATTTTTTCATTTTTTAGTTGCATCAAAATTGCATGCGGTCAACGATAAGGAAAGCTTTTAAGCGTATAATACATAATTTCACTTACTTTTGAGCCCTCTTCACGCCCTTTATGTGATTTTGAAGAAAACAAATTGAAAATACACGAGTTATGAACTTTTTATTGAAAAAGCTATTTTGCTCAATTTTGTTATTGTAATAGAGGAGCATATGGAGTTAATTTTGGGCAGAACACCTCTGCCATTTGGTGTATCATCCGTAGGGATCATTTACTGTCGGGGCCCGACCGATTTCTGTTATTTTAGTTTGGATATTATATTATACTTATACTTATAGCTAAATCATATTGTATATATTTTTTACGCATTTTCTCTATATTTTCTAGTAAATAAATATAGGAAACAGGACTTTCTCTCTCCCAGTCGAGGATATAAAGTATTTCGATAGTGCAGTTTAAATTTCAAAATTACTCCATAATAATAAATTCTGTATTTTTGTCACATCTTCAGACTATAATTATAATATTGTGCAAGTTTTCATGTATATTTTAAATAAGAGACATATACTTAATAGAAAATAGTACATTACGCAACTGTGCACAAAATAAGTCATTCCCGCACGAGTGGACTTTGACGAACAAGCGCAGCGATGACAACAAAAGAGACGAGTGCGGGTGACCTATTACTTACGCAGGTGTTGCGTATACTATTTTTCCTATAATGAGCTGCGTAAAACTATTCGATTTTGCATACTCAGTTAGGAAAAAAGAATCTTATCCAAATTATGAGAGACAAAGTATATCAATTTACGTTAAGTCTTATGCATAAATGGAAAAATATCTAATTATATAAATAAATTTTAATATAACAGTATTTTCATCGATTCAATACATTAAATAGTTACTTTTGTACTTTAGTATTTCATGAATACAAATCCATATTCAGCGTTATATATCTATACAAAATATACTTATTTAAGGCATTTAGAATATTGAGAGGTATTTTTATTCAATCTGAATATTTAAAATGTTATTATATATTCATAAAAAAAAGTTTCGAAATGAAAGATCGCAACTTTCCTTTTTCATATTAGTAATAAATAAAACGTAAAACAAGTATCACGCATTTAAAATTTCAAAAATATTTTTTTCGAAAACTGTGTCACAAACTCTTTTATTTTCGTAAAGATTTGAACTTGAAATCTTATTTGATATCTATGGTGCTATCTTGCAATCCAAGATAGCTCTTCAAACAGCTGTTCATCATTCCTCCACTGCTTAATATCCGCCAATTAGTGTTTTTGATAAGTAGAATTGCTTATAAATCGAACCTAATTATTCGACTGATTGGTAAATAAAGCCATCCATCAGCTCCGGAATTCGCGAAAAAGCCGCGTCGCATGTACGTTTACGCGAAAAACGCGTGTATATACGCGGAACTTGGTCCCAAAAGCGGCAATATCTGACGCACATCGGCTGCCGATCCGCATATCTGTATTAATCCGGTCCCTAAGTCGGCCAATGGCACTACTTTCGAGTGTGCTAGACGCATTTTTCGACGCTTGATTCATCCTTGCACGCCGATCGATCGAAACTCTCCGCCTAAAAATAGCGATTATTCGCCGATCTCTCGTGCGATTTTTGGGAATGTCACGAACCGCATCGTGAGGCGTTGTCTCGATGCGGATATCGTGTGCATATTATGGTACGCTGTTTGGGTACATTATCGTTATGCGAATTAAAAAGATCAGTCAGGTAGAAGGAAGAATTGGCCAAAGATGTCCTTTTTTATAGCGTATCGCATTACGTTATACGTATTGTGGTTTAATTAATGCGATTCAAAGTCGAGAATACAAATGAGTGGATGGACGCACGTGTTCTGTGTTTTTTATCGAAGTGTCAAATTTTTCTAGAGATAAGAATTATAATGCATTGTATACTTAACATTGAGTTGGTCGTTAATTTGTGAATTTCATTGCGTAATTTTATCTATAAAAGCTTAGAATAAAAGAAAGACATACTTCCTGAAAGTTTAGATTTCTATATTTAGAAGTTGCTTTTTAAACGCTTAATATGTATAATGAATGAGAATTTGAAATTAGTTAATGTTTATGAACTAAGTACACGCTTTTAAAAATTTCCCAAAAAAATCATCAATAATTTAATTGTTTTTGCAGTAATCTAATTTAAATCGTATTTTCCAAACGTCACTATTGATGCACTTCAGAGGAAAACCCAAGAATCTAAATGTATAATAAGTAAGAATAGAATAAACTGAACAATTGACAACGCATTATTTATAATCGGGTGGAGACTTAATAAAAGAGTTTTCCCATTAGTCACTTTATCTTCATGTTTTTGTAATTTATTTTCTTTGACAAGTGTTCAACTTAAATATCAAGTTTGAGAATCGTTAAAATTTGTGTGTTGTTCTCTAATGATGAGAGTAGTCACTGCTTACGCTATTGGTAAACTTCAATATTAATTTTTTGCGTTTACTTCTATTTTTAACTTTTTTAACTTTTCGAACTATTCAAACTTTTTAAAAACTTTTTAAAGATTTACCTATCTATTGAAATCCACGAAACCTGACATTCCTGTGTTACTATATAAAAGTATCGGTAATTTTGTTAAGGCGGTTTGATTATTCTCGCTCTTTGAACATTAGCACCAATAACAAAACATATAATATACATACTTAAAAACTATTTATCTTGGGTCGACATATCGTAGTAGATAATTCGGGAAAAAATTATATAAAGTATTTTACTTTTATAAATCACAAAAAAAGAAAAAATTAATATCACTTCCACACTAATTTTATGAAAAGGACCTCACCTTTCTACCCGTATCATTTTCAATTGGATTTTATAGCTCATATATCGACTATAAACAAAATACTTGCTTTTTGACTTTAAAAAACGAGCGACTCGCTGAAAATTGCAAATAGAAACTCATGTTTTAATATTATAAAAATTTAATGATTATTCTCAAACGACTAAAATAGTAGTTTTCTATACAAGTATTTGCAAATTTGCAGAAAGCGTAAAGTCGCACTTTATGCACATTGAATCAAAAAGATTTATGAGGCATATTTTTCATATTTGGAAGCTGAAAATTGACTGCTTCTAAAATTGCATCAGTTCAAAGTTGAGTATCAAAATGTAACAAATGTAGCACCAATTTAGACATACCGTCTTCTTTTATTTCTAAGAAGTGTATTTTGTATATATTTTACGCTTATCTTTGAACTTTAGAAAGAATCGACATTTTTTAATTCCAAAAAAAGCAAGTAATAGCGTTTTCTCTACAGTATTATCTTTTTTTTAAGTTAATATAGGTATAGGTACAACGACCCATCCTGAGTAAATAATATTAACACTTGAATAAGACATTTTTTCTCAATAACATTTATACTATAAACAACTGTATTTTTGTAATGAATCAACATTTTCTGTTATACTATCATTGAAAAGAGAAAAGAAAAGGAAATCAGTATAATTATATATAACTCCGACAGCATCCCAAGAGTCCCAATTCACATGCACAAACGGTGTTCAAATATATATTTAGTTTTTAGTGTTATTTTTGCACAATGTTAATTATAAAGTACAGATCATAATTAATTTTCGAAAATATTCTAAATATCAATAAATATAATTTATTTAAAATACATGATTAGCAAATAAAAACTTTTACTACAGATTCTAGCTAGCTTTGAAAATTTTTTTCTATATTTTTATTCTTATTGTTATTCTCATATTTATTTAGTGTTGAGTTATAGTATTATTTATAAAGCTAACTGTAAAAAATAAAATTTAATTTTTCAATAAATAATTAATATATTTATATCTTTTGACGACAAAAATTTATAGGAAGGCCACTAGCCCAGTACTTACATATTTTATAAAAGCGGCGGGAGCAGTGGCAGCACTGATCGACGATATCATGTATTCATGTCTCACCGCTCACGCATGCACACATGTTTCGCATATACACAAAACGGCGAGAGATGTGCACGTGTTTATAGTCCTAACCTCAAAAACGTGCACAGTGCTCTTGTTTACTATCTGTTATTTTAAGTTTAAAATTTTATTTATTTCATAAAAACGATTAAGATGGATCCAGAAGAAGTAGTTACTATTGGTAGCCATGTGATTATACAAAGATTGAATTACAAAAAGGTTTACAGAGTCTCTGAAACCGGTTCTCTGGCTTTAGGGAAAGAAGAAATTAAAATGAGTCCAATTGTAGGAAAACCTTATTGGACTACATTCAAAGTTCTTGCGCCTCCAGGTGAAAAAAAATCGAAAAAAGGACCTCCTTCAACTTTGGTTATTGCTGAAAAGAGTGACTCATTAGAAGACTTAAAAAATACTTTTGCAAGTGGGTATGATAATCGTTCAATTTTTGACAACGGAAAGTCTCAAAAACTTTCAAAGGATGATATCTTGGGTCTTCGGGATGCTGGTAAGTCAGGTCGGGAAATAGTGAGTAGTCTCATTGAGAACAATGCATCATTTACCGAGAAGACTGAGTATTCACAAGAGAAATACATCCGTAAAAAGGAAAAGAAGTATTGTCAATTCCTTTCTGTACACAAACCAACACTTACATCTCTACAAGAAATTTATTTAAGACAAGATGCATCCAAAATTTATAACTTGAGAATGGACACATTAGCTCAAATATTATCTTATAGTGACATTAAAGCAGATGGTACATTTTTATTGTATGACAGTGGATCAGCTGGCCTTATCCCAGCAGGAATGCTTTCTAGGATAGGTAAGAATACAAGTGGGAAATTACTTTACCTCCACTCTGGTGATCATCTACCACAAATGCCTATTGTGAGGGCTATGAACTTTCCCGATGAACAGTTTGAGAGATTGATTGCTGTCAGTATTTTTGACTTTTTAAAGAATTATAATAATAAAGTTGAAGCTAATAGTGAAATTGTATTGAATAAAATAGACACTGAAGAAAATAAAACAAATATCGATGATGAAAAGGACAGTGAAATAGTGAAAGATGCTGTAGATAACAATGAAGTAAATTCTGAAGAAAACAAATGTGATAATACCAATTCTAATAATTTAAAAAGAAAAAATATTGAAAATTTACCGGTAGAAGGTCCAATTGCAAAAAAATCAAGAAAAATTCTTGAAATAGAACGATCCATACAACTTATGTCTGACACAAAAGCTGATAGTTTAGTTATCAGTACAAAAGAACATCCACTTAACATAGTTAAAGCTCTTTTACCATTTGTGAAATTATCCAGACCATTTGTTATCTATCATGCTCACAGAGAACTATTACAAGAAACATATTTTGCGCTAAAACAGATGAGTAGTGTAATAAATCTTAGATTATTTTCAAACTTTTTACGCTCGTATCAAATTTTACCCGACAGAACTCATCCAGATATTTTGACGAATGACTGTGGTGGCTATATTTTGACTGGATATATTGTTGAAAAATCATAGTGTGTACATATTAGGTAGTTAAAATGATGAAATTATTGATTTTATATCAAACACATTATCTATTATTAAAAATAATTGTAAATATAACAAGAAATTGTATTTAATTTTATAACAAGTGTTAAAAACTTATTTTGTAAATACAATTATATACATTATAAAAATTTTTTACATAAAAAAACAAGTGGTTTTTTAAATTTTCTTATACACAATCTTTTCATATATATTTAAATACTGCTGTATTTAATACGTTAAAATTAAATGAATATAAAGTTAAAAAAATAATTTATTCAATATTTCTATTCATATGAACCATTTCATAGCTTTTACCTACTCGATAAGCATATCTCTTTCTCTCTTTCTTGACCAGTTCACTAATAATACCTGCTCCTAAAGAATCAGCAACAATGTTTATCATTGTCCTAAATCGATCTCTGAAAAAAGAAAGATAATAACTTTTATTGATTTTCATTATTCTCCATGATATTTCTATCAACGATGATATAATTATTTCAAAAATGAAAAATTTTGCATGCTTTGAGATGGTTAACAAATATTATACAAAATATACGTTACACGAAACTATCCACAGCGATGATTAACGCTACATCTTCAGCCGGTATGCCCAGAGAATGCAACACCATGATTAACATGGCATAGCCGCCACTCGGCATTCCAGCAGCTCCGATACATGACAGTGTGCATGTGATGCTGTAATCAGGAAGACATAATTATTAACTTTTTTAGTATAATCGTACAAAAAATAAAAAATTATATACGTATTTTAATTTTAAAGAATTTTTGTACTACTACCTATTAAAATTTTGATCATATATTTTATTTTTGCTATGATAGGAAACAAATTTTTATTAAAAACTATACACAAAACTATCTTTTTTTCAATACGAGCAGGAAATGAGCCTTTTTCCACGCTTATGTAAGTTGAGCAGGAAATCGCGTATTTCGAGCATGCTTCGAAAAAGTAAAAGATAATAATTATCATTATTCCCCGCGCTGTAGCACCGTTTGGCTAAGATCAAAGTGTAGTCGCCACGCAGCACTGCTCCTCATCTAGTCGGCTTTATGCCGAGGGGAGGAACAATAACATTATAGTGCTGGTCGTGCCGAGAAGCAGGTGTGCAAGTGTGAGTGACCACACTTGCACAGGGCACCTACACGATTTTCGTTACAAGACTCGAAATGCCCAATCACCTATATAATATACTCAACTCCATAACAGAGGTTCTACCATGCTGTCATTAAAAAAACGGTATGTAACACTGGTAGCCGCGCTTGAAATAGTTCATTAATAGTTAACTAATTAATTGGAATGGTAGCAACTATATTTTTAAACCCTCGGTATAAGGAAGAGAAACCCAAAATGATCACCTAAAAATATAAGAAAGTATTTCCTATTAATTTATAAAAACTCAAACGCATTAAGTTTTTACACAGCAATTTATTAATAAACTCTTTTTTCCAACTAATTATAGCCTTATCAATTACACGATAAGATTCATTATAACCGCGCGTATCCCTCCTCTCCCGACACACCACCACTTAACGCAATTTCCGCATCTCCTTTACGCATATATATACATACCTGATGGCTATGGTCTGGACGAGCGTCAGCTCGAGTCCTCGCATTTGCATAATAAAAAGCGCGCCGATGGTCTCGTACAGCGCGATCCCGTCCATGTTGATGGTCGCACCTATCGGAGCGACAAAGCGCGATACCTGCGGATCGACGCCGAGCTTGTCCAGGCAGCGGATCGTCGTCGGCACCGTCGCCGTGCTATTGCGGAGAAACAAAAAGAAAGAGCAGTTTCAAGGATTGTGCAAGGCTGATTGACGCGGGATTGTATATATAGCTATTTTAAATTAGATTCCTCTGCACAATAGTTTATAAGTGTCGTGGTATAAGTATAATGCACAATAGTGGTTAAGGAGATTTAAGATTTGATTCAAGCTCCAAACGATTATTGGAGATTGTAAATAGCTAATTATTGGCTTTGAGACAATGTGTACTTTTGAAAGTCTCTATATGATATCTAAATTTATATGCCTATATAGTATTTAAGGATACATTATGAGAGAAAGGATTGAAACGTTAGAATACTATATATAAAGTTTCGAAATAGTAAAATTGTTTTGTCCGTACGACGCGAATTTCTATCCTTTTTACTAAAAAAATATTAATAAAAAATAATACAAACAACTTAATTTTATTATTCTATTTTTTTAGAAACTTTAAATAAAAGATTGTATACCATATCTCAAAATCCGGTTGGAAAAGGTACCGACTCGTGAATAAAATTTTTTTAATTAACTTTGTGGGTTTAGAAACGAACCTTGAAATAATGATAATTAGAGTATCAAAAATGCATAAAATGTGCAATCAAGTTGCATAATCTATCATAATATTAAAAAAATGTTTCTATTATGTGATTTGACTTTTTAAAGTTAAACAAAAAAGAGTTATTCGCGAGTTGGTACATACCTTTTCCAACCGGATTCTGAGATTGTACCTTGTTTTACCAAGCCGACGATATGAAAAAGAATTCGTTAATAGAATAATATTATTATGGTTTACTTAAGTCGGGGCTATATTGGATTGCTTAGAAAATCACCATAACTACTATTAATTCACTCAAAACTTATTAGCATAAACGTCCACAGCATCATTAACTAAAAATTGTTTCTGTGTAAACTATTATCACTCTCGATCAAAACAATTGAATTGAAATGATACACCACCTTGACGAAGTGCCAAACGCAGTGACGAGCGCCGGGCCCATTTTCATAATTATTCGGTACGGCGAGCGGCGCGTGCACAGGAAATAGATCGTCGGCAACACCACCAGCGCTTGAATCATCAATCCTGTAAAAACTGTGAGAACGAAAATTCCCAGACGCGCCACTTCCAGTCCTCCAGATTCATCGGCGGACCTCAGTATCTTACCGGATATCAAAAATATCACGGCCAGCGGAGCTGCCCTGCGCAAAAATCGTTACACTATCTTAATCGTTCAAAGTATGCGCTGCTGTGCAAAGCTTTGTATCGAATGTTTTTAATTGAGCGTACTTTATGATCCAGTCGATTATTTCGGCAGTTACGGCAGCTAAACTTTCGAAAAAGCCCTGTAGCGGCTTTTTCGTCTCCTCCGACATCGTTCCCAATGCCAAGCCGAATACTAATCCACAAAATACCAATCCGAGGACGTTTGTTCCGGACGTGTATTGGTGCGATATCTGCATGTCGTACGCTTTAATAACTAGAAAATAATTTTCCTTTATGTTTAAAATTTAAGTACGAAAAAATATAATCTAAATCTAATACTCTGTAATTTATACATTGTTGGCCAAGCAAAATTTTTCGTACCTATTTTTCTTCCTGATGCATTTTGTTTTGGTTGAAGTAATACAGTCTGATACTAAAATTTATGCAAACACACATTTTGTGTCAATGAAAATGTGTCATTTTACAAATAATTTATTTAAAAAGAAAATTTTTTTACCTGTGATAAAGTGGCTCGAATCAAATTATCTGGACATAAATTTCTGAAACAAAAAGATATCCTTAAACATTCAAGTTTTAAATTTATCAAGTAAGGCAAATATTATTTGAAAATTACCTTAACAAGTCTAAAAATGTATCTACGGTGACAAAATCGATGTGAGTCTCTGGATTCATGTTAGTCCTATTAGTTTCATCAGATGATCCCCATTCTCCCGGCCGAATAGTTTGGGACAATATAACACTCAAAGTAATGCCCAATGTCGTTGTAGTGATATAATAAAACAGTGCCTTCAGACCAATACTTCCTATATGAAAAAAAAAGAGTAACAAGTTGCATATTAAATTTTTTAACTGATTTCTATTTTACGCTTTTATTCATAACTTTCTTTGTGCGTATACTAATAATTCCAAAGTAACAGCTTTTTGTGTACATTCTCTGAAGTTCTCTGAACATTTTTCGTAATAAAAAACAATAAGAAACTTTTTGTCACCTGGAGATAATAAAATACATCATAAAACAAAATTCATCAAAATTTTGTCTTGCCGACATTTATCTACTTCCTCGAACATATGTCAATTTCCTCGAATCCGGTAAACTAAATTTCCCTAAATCGCCTCCAAAACTATTATATTAGGGACTTGTATACTATAAATGTATACATATTACAGACTACTCACCGCTCTTGTTGAGGCTCGAGCTAGCGCTAACGATGCTCGAGATGACGAGGGGCAGTATCAGGCAGTTGACCAGCCTGAGAAAGATCTCGCCGGGGAACTGCAGGTACATGAGCTCGCGCTCTGTCCATGGATGGGCCGTCCACCATTTCAGCGCCACGCCGAGGAGCACGCCCGACAGGATGCCCAGGAACACCTGCACCGTCGTACCCGGTCGCCACATCCTGTCCTGCGACGTCGTCTGAAACTTTTTCAAAGACATTCACGTTTTTTTCTTTTTTCTTCACGTTTTGTGTAAATGTTATTGGTAAATTATTAATTTTTCAAATTAGGTATTGTATTTTCTTATTTTTTTCGAAAACTTGAAAATTTTTATTTTTATTAACCAAATTATTAAGATATTTATTGAATAAAATGATTGGCACTTTTATAAACTGAGAAGTGAAGAGCAGTGAAAATTGTTATGTATATATGTTTTACGTTATTAAATTTGTTTGTAATTTACGTACATGAAAAAAATGAAATGATACTGGCAGTAATGTGGAGCAAGTGTGCACTTGAAGCAAGTGTCCGATTGTTGGTTAGTTATTTCAATAGAGCAACAAATAAACGGTGACCGTATAAATCTGTCAGTAGGGCATTAGACGTGGAAGCGAAGACATGATTTTCGTTATCGTCCGTGCCTTTACATACTGAGATTCAACAGGTGAGTTTCACTTTACGAGAATAATAGTTTCGCAAAAGTCATATTAAATATTCTGTTCGACTAACTTTATCTTTTATTTTTTTTAAATTGTTTTCTATAGGGATGTAGTAATGTATAATTAAACTTGTTGCAAACATTTGAAATAATATTAAATTTAATTCATTTATAGTCGAAGAATTAATTGTTTGTTTTTTTTTTCAATACTTTCTTACTTTATATCCCACAATTGACATGATTTCTTTAATTACCTAATCCTAATTCTTCCTTATTTTATAACAGCATTGTCTCAAAATCCATTGCAATACATCATATATGCACACCTTCGATAAAATATATTATTTGCATATGTTTATGCTTGATTCCTGTCATTATTGTCACTCAATTTTAATATTTTTGTTCACGTCCGTTATTCATTATCACAAAAGTAAACTTCAACGAAATATTTGTGCAAAAATTTGAAGTTCCATTTCTAACTGATCTATATTTCAAATTTCAGATATAAATTTAATACTTTCTGTTCGAGGAGACTTGTAAAAATCCATTAAAAATCATTTTTAAAAGACCCACGCATTAGCGCTCCATTTCCTTCACAATAATATACTTATATTCCACATCGCGCGCGCACACATACACAGACCCGCAGTCGACCCGCGTCAATTCGCCCGAGCCGGCCGCATAAAGAGCTTCTCCGTCCTCTAAGAAACTAACGCCTATATCTATCTTATAATCGCGTATATACTCACTTGCTTCCTCTACCGCTGATTGCTGCCATCCAGCGCTCGTGTGACAAAACTAATCCGCTTTGTGAATGCACACACGACGGCTGTCTGTACCCGCGGCCCGGATGATGATGAAGAAGGTGCGCGCCTATATACGAAGACGTGTATACTCTTGCGATCTCGCTCTCCGTGCAATTGAAATTACGCGGAGATCCTATGGATGGTGCGCGCGTGCGCCCGCGTGATTTATGCGCGTGTCGCTCCGTTTTTTTTTTCTTTGAGCGCGTTTTGCTGCGCCTTCGTTTTTATAATAAGGAGTTGCGCGGGTGTTTCGGGAACAATAATATATATAGGAAATACGCGTATGAATATAGATACCCCGTGTAAGAATTGAACGATGATTGTATTATTATCAGTGGCAAGGAAAAAAAGAGCCTGGCGATAAGGATCGCCTTCGCCGTTGAACCACGTAAGTGTCAACGACGTACTAACGTCTGATTATGGCTGTGGGGGAAAATTGTTTTAGTGCGACGCGTGTACTATTGTTGTCTCCGATCTCTGCGGTATTAGATACGCGCTCTTAAATATACGCGGTTTAGTTGACTGACGGGTGTGTCGCGGTAACTTTTTTTTCTAGCACTTATATGTGCAGCGAATATTATAGTGGTACAGATGCATCGTTCGTATACAAGCCTTATCTACTTACTTCAGTTGGGCGCGCGCGTAAAGATACTAGAGCGTTCAAGGAAATTTATTGTACGCGTGATATGCTGCTTAATTAATCAATCCTTTATACATGCTCGAAAATGAAGCTACATCCTAATCTTTCTTACATCTCATCTACGCCGAGGTGCAGTGACAACACTCCTGCACTGCACGAGTTTTTATTTTTATTTAATTTTTAATCAAATATAAGCTCTGTAAGGGTAATCATAAACTTAATGCGAAAAAGTACATCTTATTACTACAACAAACATAATCTTTCAAAATTAAAAGCGATAGAAAGCAAAATAAAAAAGCGTCCGAAACGTCGAATTTACACGGGTGTTTTAATTTAAAAAACCACCATTACCTTGGTAGATGGACCATTAGTATCACTCACATCAATCATAAGAAACCTACCATTAGCTTCAATTCAGAACTAATCCTTCAAAATTAGTTAATATTTATTTACTGGAAAATATAGATAAATACGTAAAGCATACAATTATATTATTTAGCTATTAAATAAGTATAAGGTAAAGGAGGCAGTACTGGGACAAAGGTAATTTTTAAACCAGTAGTGGAACAACACTAAAAAAACTACGATAAACAGTTATAGTCCGGGCCCGGAGAGAGGTCTGAGTGTGCCAAATTTTTTTAGAAGCTCGCCACGGTAACCAAACGTTTTTTTATGTATTTTGAGTCGTAGAATACGAATTTCATGATTTCAAGGCATGAAATTGTTAGATTTTATGAAAATATGCAAAAAACATGCGAAAATTTTCAGTTTTGCACTAAATTGTTAAATAAAAAAAAATCCTGACAACTTTTTTGCCAAGAAACCATGAAATTTGCATTCTACGCCTCAAAATACATAAATCCAAAATAAAATAAATCAAAATACTGCGACCTCCTACAATAAAAATGGACAATTTGGCACACTCAGACCTCTGTCAGCGCTCGGACTATTAAGACAATAACAGCAATAACTTATTAGCATTTTTTATGGTGTTAACTACGCAGTCCTTTCCTTACTTTGTTGATTTACTCCTTAAATAAGTGCATAACATGGTACAAATTTTTCAACACTGTTTTTCAAAATTCGTGTAACGAAACCTTTGTCTCACCTTAGGTGCCTCTTGTTATAAAGCTTCTTCCATGAGACAACACAAAAATAAGTAAAAAGTATGATATATCCAAATTATAAAATAACGAAAATCGTTCGAGGCCTCAACAGTCAAGGATCCCCACGGATGATACACCAAATGGCAAAGGTGTTATGCCCAAAATTAACTCCATATAGGTATAAACACATACCTAAACCATGTTAGGTATTTTATCTCTTTATTATAAAAATATATATATAAACTAGCAATATTAGACCCTAAAGCTCCGAAAGCCTCGAGCTCTGGACATTTGCCGTCTTATTTTGAGAAAATCTTGAATATAAAGCTTCTTTTGTAAACGGTAATCAATACTTACTAATCCAGGAAAGTCTTACATATTATGTAACAATTTCAATAATGGAAAATGAAACTCTAGAAAATGATCTTTCATTTGAGTTTTTCATAATCAAAAAATATTAATTTCTTCTAAAGTTATGACAGTTCAAAGTTGATCAATTCTGATGGCATTGGTAAATTCGGTAAAATTCGAAGTTTGATTTCATGTACATTTTGATGCATTTTTATTTTATATTCCATTTTCAAAATTGTATGCAAAATTCCTAAACTGAATGTTCACTCTTTGAAAAAGACGCAAGGTTTTTGGAGCGTCAGAATCTGATATTGCAGCTTTCTTCATATCTTCAAATTCCAAAACATACCCCAAAGTTTAAGCCGAATTCGGATGTCCGACTCTTTCCTGGTTAGAAGTCACAGTCAGCATTGACTAATCACAGATACAATAACGAACAACTAAATATTATATATGAATCTATAGTATAGCAACATTATGTATCACGTTATACAAGTAGTAAACAATAATTTAGAAATATTTTTTATGTTATGAAGATTTATTTGAATTTAATTAGGTAATCAAGAAATGAAAAATCAATATTAAACTATTTAATTATATTCAAAATTAAAGGAATTTTAAATGAAATAGTGGATATTATTTTTTATTCAAGTGTTAATCCTATTTTTAAATTTTAATTACGTTAGCGTTTTGAAAAATGAATAAACGGCATAAAATTAGCTTTATTCTTCGACAATATAATTGTATATACCTATAATTAGATCCATTGGGGCGCAAAACATCAAAGCAACTTTTTTCGTAAATACTTAGAATGAAAATCTAAATCATATTTTATTACTTAATTGTATTCAAAATTAAAGGAATTTCAAATTTCAATTGAATTTCAAATGAATATTGCGCCATATGTAAAGATTGAACAATGTTTTATTTCCCAGGCAGCATCGGTATGTACAGTTATCACTAGCCACATAATTGGCAGTATTTCTTATGTTCTCTGGAGCATATTATTGTAGCAAGTCCACAATAATCCGGAAATGATTGTGAATTATTTAGTGGAATGAACTTTGCATGCATTGTATTTATTCGTAGATCCATTTCTCAGCCCAAGAAGCCCAGTCGATAACGCCCTCCTTCTTCTTCTCATCACCGAACCACAGCTTGATTTCCTTGTTGGCAGATTCAACGGAGTCAGATCCGTGAATGATGTTACGTCCAACCTGGACACAGAAGTCTCCACGGATGGTGCCTGGGGCAGAGTCCTTGGGGTTGGTCTCACCAAGCATGACACGGCCAGTCTTGACAGCATTGAGACCTTCCCAGACCTGTGATGGAAAAAAATTAATTAATATTAACTGAAAAACTAATCACGATTGATAAAACTAAGATTTTTACTATATTTTATTTTAATTCATAAAATAATTTTCTTTTTTTTTTCATTAGAGATGTTTCTATTTGATGCATATTAAATATTCACTTTGCAATAATCATTTATTGAACATATAAATATTAGTGTTTAGAAGTACTATTCATTTCTATCTTTCTATATTGTGTATATTATAGACATCTATTTTGTTTACATAGTTTTATAGATCTATAGGCTATGACCTTGGCAATGAACTGCAAAAATATCTATACTTGCAAACAAAAATATTTAAATATTCAAATATTATGTGAACTTTATAAAATGAAAGTTAAGCAATTGAAACTCCTCATTTCTTAATTAGTGATACTACAATCTTTTTGATAAGTATTAAAAACTATCATATCTGAGTATTCCAAGGTCTTCTTAAGCGATTGATTCAAATATATATCCTTTTTTGTCATTTCATTACATAATCAAGGTCAGAGTCTTTTTTAAAGGCTTCTAAAGACAGTGTTACCAAATTCAAACTTCTTAACACTGCAATAGTCATAAAGTTCTAGTTTGCAATAAAATAAAGAAAATATCTTTACCATGGGTACAACGGGTCCAGAGCTCATATACTTGACTAAACCTGGGAAGAATGGCCTGGCAGCAAGGTCGGCATAGTGTTCCTTCAGATGAGACTCAGTTGGCTGTAATGATGGAGAAAATTGTTAATAATCACATAATCACCATCATAAAACATATAAATAAAATACAAATTTTTCAACAGATGTGACAAACCATTGACTATACATTGTTATATAAAATTAAAGGCGTTAAAATCTAATTAAACTACATTTATCTAAAAAAAAAAAATACGTAATCCTCGATAAGAATAAAAAAAAGCTGTTTCAGTAGTAACAGGCCTTGCCTATCTAGCCCATTATCTTACTCCCACCACGAAAAACATTACCTCTAATACCTTTTCGTCCCAAAATCCTCTATTCATTCCCACACTAATCACCCCAAAACTATCCCAACTTAGCTCGCAAATCCTGTTTGAAATTTCGTCTCGGAACACGTGTCAACGGAAAAAGCCGATGGCGGCGATTATCACTCACCCAGACCATCTTCATGGCGACGAGCTTGAAGCCCTTGTCCTCGAATCTCTGGATGATCTTGCCGACGAGACCGCGCTGGACGCCGTCGGGCTTGATCATGATGAAGGTACGCTCCTTGTTGTCGGTCATTTTGCTTCGGGGTTTTTAGTCCTTTTAGGAAACTTACGGAGAGAGATCGAGGACAGAGTATGCTGGTCACTGCAAGGAACGCCGGCGAAGTGCGGGAAACGGAAGACGGCTCGCCGCCGCGTTGCGAGAAAAGATCGCAAGTGAAGGTCGATAAGAGAAGACAGAGTAGGAGAAGAGCGCGATATATGAAAATGATAAAGAAGAAGCTGGCGAGTAACAAAGGAGACTATAAAGTTAAAACAGTGTGTTATTACAATTATTTTTGCAATTAAAAGAATTCTCAATTGTTTAAGAATTATAAAGAAGTCTGGAATAATTGAAATAGCTGGTATAAAGATTTATTCACAGATGAAGATTTTGTATTAAAAAAAGTATTTCGAAACTAAAATAATTTAAAATTTAACTAATATTTAGATAATACTAAAATTTAAAAAATCATATTTTAATTGTTTCTAATATTTATTTATTGAATTTACGAAAGACAACTTTTTACAATAAAATATGTATAAAGGTAAAATATGAAATTGTTCATACATTTTAATAGGTATATTTTTACATGTTTTATAAAACACTGTAAGTCATTAAAAAAGACATTAAAACCAACTAGAATTGCATTAATTAGATAGTTGTAAGTTGTTATGGTATTATTGACATTGCCTTACTAAGTTTATGACTTTATGAAGTGTGTGTGTGTGTGTGTGTATATATATATAGCAAAAACTTGATGAATTTGGATGTATAAAAAGTTGCAGCTTAGTAGGGGCAACATGGCCACTTCCCGACATAGGTATAGTTATTTATACTGCCTGTCTAATTTGATAATCTATACCTGCAAAAATAATGCATTTTGTTTTATGGGAAAGTGCAATAGAAACTCATTTCCCGTCGAAATGCACGGTACCCTTCGCTCATTTGTTTCCCGCCAATTGTATATACATTGGCGGGAAATTAGTGACATGACAATTGACAGGTATAATATGAGTCAGCTGTGCCGCTCCGCAATATAAACCGGAGAGCCAATGTTATGATGCCATTTTCGTGACAGTTCTGTAAACATTGAAAGGACGAGGACTTTCCACTTTTTTTAGTTGCTTCTTGTGTATGTTACATACTGCATTTTCAATAATTTCACGAAATGAGCATAGCGGAGAAGATGTACGTCCTCAAACGCAGTAAGTAAAAAACTGTGAAGCTTTTTGTAGATTATATTTATATCTTTCTTTGTATTGTTTAATACTTTAAACTTTGATTTTTCTACATAGAATTTCTTTTATGTTTTTAGATGTATTATTTAAATTAATACTTTTACTTACACTTTATTTACTTGTAACAAATTTTTTAAGATGGAATTAAAGAGGAGGTTCGGTTTGATAAAATTACTTCAAGGATTGAAAAATTGTGCTACAACTTAAATATGGATTACATTGATCCTGTAAGTATAAAAATATTTAAATTGATGAATCCAATTTAAAATAAATCATGATGATAATAGTTAAAGACACTTTCATTTACTTACCGCAGGCTTCCATTACATTTAGCGTCATCGGTAATCTTTATTCTGGGATTACAACAAGAAATTTGAATAATTTAGCCGCAGAAGCTGCAGCTAAGATGGCTACTAGACATCCAGATTATGCTGTATTAGCTGCAAGGATAGCCATAACAGATTTGCATAAAGAAACAAAAGAATTATTTAGTGGTAATAATCTTTAATAACTTCTTATTCTTTATCTGCATTAATTAATATTTTATGAAATATTTTTCAGATGTAATAAATGATCTACACAACACAGTTGATCCTTTCACTAAAAGAAATATGATAGATGAAACTTATCATGAAATAATTAAAAAATTTAAAGAACAATTTAACTCTGCTATTGTACATGATCGAGACTTTATTTATGATTACTTTGGTTATAAAACTTTGGAACAAAACTTTTTAATGAAGATTAATGGAAAAGTTGTTGAACGTCCACAGCATATGTTTATGAGAGTTGCAGTTGCTATTCATAAAAATGACTATAATAAAGCAATAGAAGCTTATAGTTATATGTCCCAATGTTACTTTACCCATGCGTCTTCAGTACTTGTTTCTGCTTGTAGTCTACGTCAACAAATGTCAAGGTATATAATTGTTTCACAATATTATGTGAAGGTTTGCTTTAATATAATTTCATTAACGTATTTTAAAATGTTAAATTGTTATATTGTTATTAAATTATAATTGCAGTGGTTTCATCCTCACAATGGTTGATGATAGTATTGAAGGAATATATGATACATTAGAGAAATGTGCTATAATAACTAAAGCTGCAGGAAATATTGGTTTAAATGTGCATAACATAAGAGCCAAAGGTACTCGAATTTCTGGAATAAATGGAATAGCGCAAGGATTGATACCTATGCTTAAAGTATACAATGATACAGCATGTTATATTGATCAAGGCAAACATAAAAGGCCAGGAGAATTTGCTATATATTTGGAGCCATGGCATGCTGATATCTTTGATTATCTCAACCTCAAGAAAAAAACAGGTGAATCTTTTGCTCCAATATACATAGCACATTTTCTTCTTGAAAATGTATATTTCTGTAGTTTTTATCACAGTCTTAATAAATTTTAATCACAGGTAAAGAGGAACTAAGAGCAAGACAGTTAGCCTATGCTTTATGGATACCAGACTTATTTATGAAAAGAGTGTTTGATAATGATGAATGGAGTTTAATGTGCCCCTATGAATGTCCAGGTTTGCACAATGTGTATGGGCAAGAATTTGAAAATTTATATACGAAGTAAAATGTTATTTTCCTTAATAATAATAAAAATATTTATCTCATAATTTGTAAACAAAATTTTTTTCTTTTGTAACAGATAATTTTAATATGGATTTTTCATTCTTTCAGATATGAGAAAGAAAAACGTTTTAAACGAAAAATCATAGCAAGAGATTTATGGACTGCGATTCTCATAATACAAACTGAAATCGGATCTCCTTATATGCTCTATAAAGATCATTGTAATCGCAAATCGAACCAACAAAATTTAGGCACTATCAAAGGTGGAAATGTAACCACAGATGTTATACAGTATTCTTCTCCAAATGAAGTAGCTATATGCAACACAGCCACTATATCGCTTGACAAATTTATTGACAACAATTGGACTTTTAATTTTTTAAAGTTGAAAGAAGTCGTGAAAGTTATTACAAAAGATTTAAATAAAATTATAGAGATAGATTGGTATCCACTTGAAAGAACTGAAATATCCAATCTGAAACATAAACCTATTGGTAAATAAAGTATACTGTATTATAAAATATATAGTATATCATAATATTTTTTGAAGCACTACTTTTAAAAGAATTCTGAAAATATAAACTATATTTAAGGCATTGGAGTGCAAGGATTAGCTGACACTTTTATTTTGATGCGGTATCCTTTTGAGAGTGAAGCAGCTCAAAAACTTAATACTCAAATTTTTGAGACATTGTACTATGGAGCTTTAGAAGCTAGTTGTGAACTGGCACAGGAGAAAGGAAAATATTCAACATATGAAGGTTCTCCAACAAGTACAGGTGTAAGTATTTAAACGGATCACTTTATTGTTATAATTTGAATAAAAATTTAGCAGTAATTTATTTTTCGCTGTCAGATTTTGCAATATGATATGTGGAATGTGACTCCAACAGATTTATGGGATTGGAGTGAATTAAAAATTAAAATAGCCAAGTATGGTATTTACAATTCATTGCTGATTGCTTTAACACCAACGACGTCGACTGCCGAAATATTTGGAAACAGTGAATCAGTAGAACCTTATACCAGCTATATCAACACAAAATGTGACGATTGTAAAAATTTTGAGATTGTTAATCCTTATTTATTAAAAGATTTAACTGATAGAGATCTTTGGGATGAAGAAATGAAAAATGAGATTATTTCGAATGGAGGCTCTATTCAAGTATGCGTAATATATTTTATAAAATAATAAAAATTTGTATGTATCATTTAATTATTCTTTATTCAAATTTTTAGAACATAGTTCGTATACCACACGATTTAAAGCAATTGTACAAAACCGTTTGGGAAATGCCTCAAAAGACTATTTTAAAAATGGCAGCAGACAGAGCTCCTTTTGTCGATCAATCTCAAGCTTTAAATGTTCATATACCTGAACCAACGTATGCCAAACTTACGTCGATGCATTTTTACGGCTGGAGAATGGTAAGCATATCTAAATATAATTCATAAAATCAAAATATAATTATTACTCTATAGTATTAATTTATATTTTAATATTGATTAGGGTCTGAAAACTGGTATGTATAATTTGAAAACAAAGCTGCCTCCAAACGAATTGCAACTTGTTATCAACAAAATGCAGCTCAACAAAAGCTTCGATGAGCAACGATCATGCGGAAAAAAACCACATGCATAATTATGAGGAAAGCGAAAATGCCACGTTAGTTTGTTCTCGAGAGAACGTCGATGAGGGCATGATGTGCGGTGCCTGAAGTATTATAATACATATAGGATATCTTTTAGTTAGGATTTAGAATAAAGTAATACAAGCGTCCGCCATACTATATTAGAACACAATCTTAAATTTTATGCAATATTTTGTTTGCAATATATTTTTAAAAATAAATGATGAAATTATAATTTAGAAATCAAATTTTAAATGTGTAAATAAATGTATATATGTATGGCAGATGTTATAAGATTGAGAAATATTTTGATAACTGAATTTTTATGTAGGTATTAGAGAGGTATTTATAAGGAAATCTAAAAATTATTTATACATAAATTTATAAATTTTTTTAAAACTTTTCTTGTGATAGTTAATAATAACCACGTCAAAAAACTTTAATTGCAAGACGATTAATAATAATTTGAACTAGTCAAGTTCTTCAAATTGTTTTTTATACGGGGTTTATTTTAATTAAAATCAACATTAGTAAGGCTGTGAAAATTACAATTGTAATCATTCTACTACGTCACACGAATTTTAATTTTACCTTATCGTTACCAATCGTTTTTTAATAAAATTAAAAAAAGTTTTGTTATATTAAAAATATCAGTTTTATAACTTTATTTACAATTTCATTATAGCATATAAGCATTCAATCCTATACTATTATTCATGTTAATAACTTTATACCAAACAAACGATATTAGTAAATAAGAAAAATAATATATTAACAATTTCAGTAACAAATGTTTAAAAAATATTGATTATAAGTATAACTAGCATGTTTGGCCGACTGAAAAAAGGATATTAATTTAAAAAAATTTTAAATTTAAAGATTTCGTGTTACTTAAATACTTTATTTTTTTAAATATAAAATAATTAACTATTAACCCACCATCAAGATTCTAAGCAATTGTTCTAAATAATTGATATTTAAACCAAAGCATTTAAATCTCATTTATTATTTTAACTAATTCAATCATCACATTAAACATACTAAAAGTAATGGGTTTTATCATTTATTGAGAGCGTATTTTTCCTAAGAGTCCCGTCAAAAATGAATATTTGTTTAAATATTAAAATTTATTTAAATTAAGTATTTTATAAATGTAATTTAGAAAGCACGTTTTCAATATTCTGGTCATCGTTCTATACATTTTCTTGTTTCAAAAATAAACTATTAAAATCGTGATATGAATTAAGTGGATCGAACGAATATTTATACATGTATGTACGTAAATATACAGACACATAATACCTATACAGTACTAGTGAGCATGAGCTTGCGCGTCACACCAGCTACACGTGCAATAGCCCCAATCTACAATTCCCTAGCGACGACGAGCCTTATCTACAGATCAAAACTATAGCTATATATATAACGCGTGTAACAGTATGTGTGCTTCTACTTTTATCACTTCTAAGCAAATAACAAAAAAAAACATCAACCTTCAAAGTCCGTGTCAAGTAATCTAAGAGATCAGAATATAATTTTAAAACGTAAATAAATGTAATTAACTAAGAATTAACAAAGAGAAATATCATGCATACATATATAAGTGCGCTATTTCATTTTTGTATATTTGAGCCTATTCAACTCTCTAATCAAGTGAAGAAAAAGCTACAATACTAGGATTAGTTTTGACTTTTGTCGAGTAAAAAGAGAAATCGCTGCACCTGAAAAGTCACTTTTAATTGGTACCACCCGGCATTCGTAATTAGTATTTTTCTCTTCTCTCTGAGACGCCGCGGGTGGAAATCGCGCTGCTTCAAGCGCACTCGTCTACAAGCGGTCTTGCTCTTATGCGTATATACATATACCTACATAGGTAACTCCGCAGTCCGCACCGAGTTACTTACGACGCTATGAAAAGCAGCGGACCAGCGGTGATCCGTGGCTAACTCGGCGCGTTACGCACAGGGCTTTGACCTCTTGCAAAAAATGTTGGTACCAACCGGTCTTTGTAAAAGTTATCGTTAACGTAAAATATTGGTTGATGGAAAAGCAATGTTCTCATGTTTTGTATATAAGTATAAAACGATAGGTATGTTGGCGTCGATAAAAATGTATGCAGATTCATTTTCTTATTTTGAAAATCTGTTACATAAAGGCCTTTCGTACCTACAACGATTATACTCAAGGTTATCTACTTAAAACTTAAAAATTTAAATAAAAAAAAGTGCCGAAACAATAGTATAGCTTTAAAAAGAACTGTACACATTTGCAAGTATGATACACTTCTGAACACTTCAGATTCAAATATACATTTTCACGAGACTTAAGTTATCCAATAGGTATCTTAAAGCGAGGTACCGCAGCTCTTATCACTATCTTCGAAATTTTCGAAGATCGATCCAACACGTCCCACTAATCCAATCCCTTTTGTTTCTATAAACTTTGTACGCAAATCAAAATCTTCCCTCACTCACCACGCACTGGTAAAAAACTTTCCTACCTCCCGGCCAGCATATCACCTATTCTTCGGAAGGTCAGTCTCCTATACAAGTACATATATACACCCCGCTGCGAAAAAAAGCTTTGCCGCGCGAGTTACATGTACACACACACATTGCCCCCCCACCCACATCGCGCGACTCCGCGCTGGCGAGCAAGAGCACAGTCGAGCGAGCAAGCAAGCAAGCAAGTCGCGCCGTCACTCCGCGCGCGGTATTTCCATGATGGCGGTTGTGTTGCGGCCCGAGGAGGAGATGGGCACGTCGTCGTCGTTGCGTTCGTCGTAATCTTCATCGTCCCGTGTGCCTTCGCGTGTGTGATATATTTATACATATAAATATATAACGTAAATACGAAGAGACAAAGGAATCTGTGTTTTTTTCTTCTCTGCGCCTGTAGACTTAGCGTGAGACTTTTCTATCGCCGTATAGAGGATATATAAGTATATATATACTATTGCAGCGTGCGTGTGTGGCGAGACGAGTTCAAGATTAGCAGCATACATAATATATACCTATACATATAGCTGTGCTTTACCAATCGAGCCTGAGAGAGCGAGTGTGCATGCACGGATATACGTACTACACGCATACACGTACGTAAGCGCGAGCGGCGCGTTGATACAAAGTTAGACGCGAGGAGGAAGGAAAAAAGATACAAGAGAAGAAGGAGGCGAGAGAGAGAGATAGAGAGGGGAAGTGGTGAAGAAGCGCGATGCAGACGCAACAGCAGCAGCAGCAGCACAGCCACCAGCAGATCGTCGCCGGCTCGAGCGTGATCCTCAAGATGAACGAGAGCGTCGTGCAGCAGCTGTCAACCGTAGGTGAGTGCTCCACGCGCGCCGATGATGCGCTACCACTGTAACCGGCGATCATAATGATGATGCGCTCGTGTTATTGTCGCTTTCACGCGGCACACATACAGCAGTCTATACACTGCGTGTTGTTTTTCCAGAAGTCATATATCATGCGCTTCCGTGCGGATAAGTTGAAGGTTAAGTTGAGGAATGGCGGGATGAGCGAAGGGAGCAAAACATATGAGAGGGTGTATACTACTTATGCGTGATGTTTACGTGTTTTGGATATAGGGTTAGTAGATACGGTAGGGATGGGTAGGACAAAGGCAAAACACATGATGGGTACACTTGAGATCGTACTCGAGTAAAAATAGAGAGCATTGGAGTTTTTTTTATGAAGAAACGCGAATAACGCAGTGTTGCTGAAACGCTGAAATTAAGTAATTCAATGCTCGAATTTTGCAAGAGTTGAAATTTCACATGCCGCGGGGGGATTCTTATTTCGAGCGTATAACTTTGAAAGGTTAAAAATGTATAATCTCGGAGGAAAAAATGTCGAACCGATAAAAAAGCAGGAATAAGGTTAGGTCGATCTCCACTCGGCTTATCACGCTCGGGCGATATTTCTCGCGACAACGAAAAAAAAAACTTATTGATTTTACGGATAGAACTAGCCAGTGACGGCAGTAACTCTGGCTACTCAATTACTACCATATACATACACTCATAGGCGTGCACACACACACACGAGCGATTATAGGTTATCCACAGCCATTCGCAGTAGAAAAAGACGTCCACGGCTAACCGGTGCGCACGGTACCTCCATCCCATATACACCTATCTACCTTCGGAGAAAGCGTGTGTGCGTGTGTGTGCATCACCGTGTGAGGCGCGAAAAATCCGAAAATACATCACCCACGCTTATAAATAAGCCCCCGAGAGAGTCTCTTGTTGCGAGGAAAAAAACAAGCGAGAGGGACGAAAACGAGTATTTTCATTGATCCGTGCTCCCACTCGCGTTTTCGCGCGCGCACACGCACACACCAGCGGCGCGCGTGCCAGTGTGCCACATTCGATCCGTGCGCGCGCGCGCGCCGATGTCGTCGTCGACGAGGTGGCGGCGACGATGGTGAGGACGGTTATATATTTTCAAGGTTCGCGGTGAGGCGGTGGCCTGACAACGGCGGATGGAAAAAGAGTGAGATGTCACCGCGTGGTATGGAGTTCTTCTTCTTTCCGCTTTATTTGTTCTCTCTCTTGCGCAGGCCGAGTGTGTGAATTAGTATTATAGTGTGCACGTGAGAGTGAGAGTAGGATATATATATACATGGGTGTGGATGAGAAGTGTGGAGGTCATGTGGTGTCTGTTACTACTGCGGCGGGGTTTGACAGTTGGTGCCGCAGCCTGCTGCAGCGGACGACAGGTGTTGTTTGGTCGCTGCTCTAGAGGAAGGGAGGGTATCAGGTTATGAGAAAGGAGGAGAGGAAAGGTGTGTTTGTTGAGGATGTTCTCTTAGAGGGAACAGAATTCTTCGTGAATGTGTTTTTTTACGTGTTGCTGTCCGCGGAGGCAGAGCGCCTGCTTGATTGTTGGTTTTTCTGCTAATATTGCCAGAACTGCTGCTTTTTGTTTTACTTTGCAAAATTGTTAATTTCAATATTGTCTGCGATACCTATTAATAAAACTGGTATATTATATAAAAGAAAAAAATATACATGAGCGCTGTCGAAGCGTTCGGAGCAAACGTGCGCCTAATGACCCCTAATCGAATTAAAAGCCCTATAATGCGCTCCCTTATCCCCTGGGGAGACCGAATTACCGTGCGGCTGTGTACCGGAGTCAAAGCAATGACATGCGAGCCGCAGTTTTAGAAAATGGCAATCAATACTCCGGAATACACCTACCTACGTGCAAAAGCTCGCCCGACCGCGCGCATGCCGCTGCTGCTCCAAAACATAACCTATACACGCCTGAGTACGTGTCTGTCAATTATTCACTCGCACTGCGGCAGACCGCCGCACCGCGCCTACATGTGCACACATAATTCAAAAGTCATTCCCAAATCGAATCAATCCTACTTAGACCACGACGGTGTCGACGGACGTAATGAGCTCTAACACGCTGTCTGAAATGACAGTTGTTGTCGCTCGGTGCGTTATGACTTGCGCTCGCGTGGATAACACGCATACCTATATACGTACACTTGTACCTACCTACATCCATATAAATGATAGCTGTGGCACGACACAATGAACTTTTCTTGGTGAGGAGGAAAAGCCACTAGGATTCTTTTTTTCGTTTCGCTAAACTTAGCCGTGGAGGTGTAAGTATAGGACTTTACACGTGCTTTACACGTGGGCACGTGCTCTGTCGTCCTCGCACCTCATACACCGTGTCATCCGCGTTTTTTCGCATGCGGAAAATTTTTTGCACGTTCGGGAATGTGTTAGTTACGATAATCATAAGAGACGGGATGGAGTATTCGTATTTTTTGTATATATAGTTTTGTAGAATGAAAAGGTTTTTAGAAGGTCGGTTGATTTTACGTTGAAATTCTAGTTTTAAACGAGATTCGTGATCAAGGATATAGGCGCGGTCACGTGATCATTATTAATTCTAATTAGCTGCGAGCACCGGCTGCGGTGGTCAATAAGTTGCCGAAAAGGTGAAAGAAAGATTTTCAGATTCCGGTTGTTGATGGGAACGTTTTCGATTATATATCATACATTGTGCTTATGAATATTTTTGTTTTAGACGGCTTTTACAAATCTTATACTTTACACTTGTGAAATTAAAAGTGTCTGTAAAAGTGGTTCCGCAATGCCGCGTGTTTTTCAATACATGGAAAATTATTTAAATTTCTTTAATGTCTTCCATCATGCAATATAGTGCTTGTATATAGCATAAAATAAATCAAATCCAATCACAAGAAAATAATAGGTTAGATTATAGAGTATATAATATGAAAACTGCTACAGCTCCGGAATGAAAAATCAATAACGTTGTTCTCATAAAAACATACATACTCACACCTTCCATAAGTTTTTTCACTCCATTTGTAAACAACAGAAGCAAACATCCTATACTCTAATCCACGTCGATATAAAGCTTCACACTTATTATACCCTTATTCTAGAATTTCGATACGGCACAAACCGAGCGAACGCGACTCCTCCTCTCCCCCCCGTTCTATATAGAAACTGCTGCATCAGCAAGTTCCGAAAATTCGAGAAAAGCGACGAATATGCCACACACGTACGCGTGATAAGTAAAAACCGCTCTCTCGAAGGTAGCGTAGCGAGCTTCGAATCAGTGATTATATACATGGTTAGAGCGTTTTCACCGTATCTCACGTTTACCATCCGCG